>JAOYND010061872.1:0-33855 GCA_025802135.1 Lagerstroemia fauriei | reverse complement strand
TGTGACGGATGGTAGAAGTGAGAAAAATTTGAAAGTTCCCGACCATTTTCGACAAAAATTGAAGTTCGTGGTAGAATCGAGAATTGAGGCAAAGTTCGTGTATCACAGTGTCATTTGCCCTATATTTTAAAATAAATCCAACAACTTATTATCAATCTTTCCATTTGCTGAA
The DNA here is from genome assembly GCA_025802135.1 of Lagerstroemia fauriei. NCBI lineage: Eukaryota > Viridiplantae > Streptophyta > Magnoliopsida > Myrtales > Lythraceae > Lagerstroemia > Lagerstroemia fauriei. Next base: position 33,683 of record JAOYND010061872.1, on the reverse strand, counting down.
TGGTAAAGCGACTAGACCGTATAATTTCCTATTACCAGTGGACCCTAATCCCAAAGATGGGTGGAAGGAAAGACATTGACAGACTGCCGAAGGGAAAAATTTTCCTTCTCTCCAGCCTTTTTCATGTACTTACGGACAGAAATAAACTCTAGTAACAACAGACTGTTAAGTCTATCCAGATTAAAGGTTGTTGGGTCAGGACTCTAAAAACCCAGTCATCCTGAGAACTGAATTCCTAACCTCACTCAATTATCTACCCTTCAGCGTCCTCCCATTCCTCACACAGGCCGATGATGTCATCTTCCCGGCAATCTGGCGTCCCACGATAACGTGGGGTGGGACCATGCTCGCATCATTGTCCTCCTCTCCCAGTAGATCATCCGAATGTCCCGGAGATCGGAGTACTCTAATTCCTGGAATAACCATGGGGGCGACGAATTCAGCATACTAACCTTCTTCCTGTTCTTGTAGAATTGATCTGGATTCAAGGACTGTTATTTTGTGCAGGCATTGATATATCATTGAAACTGCTGTGTTCATGATAGTTTTCATGATCGAGCATGCCGATGGAGCTAGTGATTGGTTGATCGCATTCATTGGCAAAGACAACATCAGATTCTTCAAACTCGAACTCCATGAGAGATGATGGAAGGAAGAGTTGTGCTTTTGATGGCAGAGAGCTAGAAATAAAACGAGAGAATGACGGCGGAAGTCCTATAAGTTTGCAGTTTCTTGCAAGTCAGTCCTAAATGTTCCAAAATGAAACATTGAGTCCTATATGTTATCCGAGTTACAATGTCGAGTCCGTTTGGTCACTTTAAGCTGACGTGTATCACTGCCACGTCAGCGCCACATCGGCGCCACTTCGGCACCACATCACGAAAAGGACTTGATGTTGTAACTCGGATAACATATAGGATTCAATGTTTCATTTTGAAACATTTAGAACTCACTTGCAAGAATCGACAAACATATAGGACTCTCGGTGTCATTATCTCGAAATAAAACAGTAAGGTAAGGAAGGGGAAAGCAGCGGGATTTATATGGGAGGAGAGATTGACTGAGTAGGGGAAAGCTGAAGAATTGGTGAATCTGACCCGCTTGTATTGGACTTTGTTCCGTGGCATTGTCTTTGTGCTGTAAGATGGCAGCACTTCAGAGCGATTGAGTGTGGTCCCTTCAAATCTCTCTCCTCTCCTGATTTCTCTAATATAGCAGTAATTTCTTTTATCTTTTCTCTTGTTTTTGTTATTTGTCCGGCCAACTCAGTGAGAGTTGAGTGTGGGAGTTTCTTACTCTGTGAAACATATGCATGATAAACTTGATTTCAGACGGATCGGTCTCTAAAGCGATACTTCTCTTTTATCCATGATTTTCTTTTTATTTATAAGACTTAAAATCAAGATATTAATTTAGGTGAAGCGATGAGAAATCACCTGAACTGGTAAATAATTACATATAATTTGAACGAATTGTAGATTTAGAAATGTTAACATAGGTACTCAAAATTAAAATAATTAATTGTGTTGAAAGTACTTTTAGTTGAGTGAATATTATCAAGAACGCTAAAAATAATAACTTTTTTTGGTAAATAGTGAAATTCCTTTAATCAAAATGAATGTACAATAATGGACAAGATTTACAAAATCATGGCTCTCAAGTTCGGAGACTAATTAAACTTAATGGCCAAAGACGGTATCGATGCTAGTCTTGATTTGAGCCGAAACAACACCATAGTCTTAATACTGGAAATGGGTCTTTGTCTTTGTTAAAAATCCTCTCATCCCTTATCCTCCAAACTGTGTAGATGAAGCACGTATAGGCAAGCTTGTAGATAGTAGAATGAAGGGATCTTCCTTGCTTATGGCGTATTGCCCATTCCAGTTCAGCATTCTAGTCTCCTACACTTCGGGGAATTTCCAAAATAGCCAATATGTCAGACCATATCTGATTAGTAGCCGGGCAAGAGAAGAAAAGATGGTCTCTAGATTCAAGTCCCGTCGCGCAAAATTCGCACAAAAGATGAGCCAGATGCTGCCAATGGGAGAGGTCATCTTTAGTGGCTAGTCTATTAAGGATAGCCAGCCAGCAAATGAAAGAGACTCGACGTATATGACCTGAGAACCAAATTATCCTGCACCATAGGACTCTAGGCTTCCTTGCTCGTATATTCTCCCAGATATCAGAGATCCTGAAACTCACTTTGGAGTTCCAATAAAATTGATCTTGTGTAGAGAAAGAGATTTTCGGATGGTGGGGATAAGGCCCAAGCAACTTGGTCAATACATCTCGGCCAATGCCATGAGTTATCGAAGTAGACATAAGAAAGCTTTGAATAAGGAGCAATAGATGGAAAGGTGAGCTCTTTTTTTAGGTAAAACAATGCATAGAGGACCTGGATCGGACCACTTATCATACCAGAAGCACAAGGATGAACCCCGAGCCCACCTTGGTAGAGATGCAGTCTCTAGCAACAATTCTGAGCTTGAGCAATTTCCTCCAGCTCTAGGAACAGGAGCTCGGAATTTTGACAGTCCAAATGCATTTGAATTTGAGAAGAAGCTTGTGAGCCCAAGCTATCCATATAGATCCAGCATTAGCAAGTAGTAGCCAGAGGTTCTTTATGATACAAGCAGAATTCCATGGCACTAAATCTTTGAATCCCATACCTCCTTCACTCTTAGGAAAGCATAAGTCGGTCCACTTGACCTTGGCGCCCTTAACATAGTTGCTTTGACCATGCCACAAGAAACTAGCACATATTTGATGGATTCTTTGGATTACCTTCTTGGGGAGAATAAAATGAGTACCCCAAAACTGTGACATACTTTGAAGGATTGATGAGATAAATTGAGCTCTTCTTGCATAAGAGAGAGTTTGAGTTGCCCAAGTTCGCACTCTAGCTGTTATTCTATCTATCAATTAGGCTCTGACAATGTTGGTATCTAAGCTTAGTGGAGGTCAATGGAACACCAAGGTATCTTACAGGAAGTTTACCTTGTTGGAAACTAGAGATGGTAGCTAGAGTGACTGAAACTTCAGCTGAGGTACTTGTAGAAAAGAATTCAGTTTTTGCAACATTACCAAAGAGAGAGTAAAACTCCTCCAAAGTGCCACATATTTTCCTATAAGAGGCACTGGAACAAACAATGAAAATTATTAAGTCAATTTGCAAAGCTTAGATGAGTCAAGGATAAGCTTTTGCATCTCGGATGATAGCCCATTTTTCCTTCTCTCGCTAGAGCATTCAACATTAGAGATAGAATTTCCATGGATAGAGCAAAGATATAAGGTGAGAGGGGATCGCCTTGTCTTATGCCTTTCTTTTCTTGGAAGAAACCAACAAGAGTTCCATTAATAGATACAGAAAAATAGGTGGAGGTGATACATCCCTTTATCCACTTAATGAAGTTTGGAGGAAATCCTGTAGCAGCAAGCAAGTTAAGGATGAAGTCCCAATTCAAAGAGTCAAATGCTCTGTGCGAGTCTATTTTAATGGCACTTCTCGGGGAAACTCCAATTCTGTGATAATTATGCACCAACTCATGGGCTAGTAGAATATTGTCAGAGACACTCCTGCTTCTAATGAAAGCTGCTTGATTAGGACTGATAAGCTGAGGGAACGCATAATTTATTCTATATGCTAATATCTTCGCAATGCACTTATGGATTGTGGAGGAGCAAAAAATCGATATGTACTCAGACATGACACTTGCATTCAACTTCCTGGGGATTAAAGCTAAGATGGTAGCATTGACCTATCTTCCCATATAACCTGTGGTAAAGAAGTGTTGTTGTAGAAGTAACAGAGTCTCCTACAATATCCCAACTATCTTTGAAAAATTGGGCAGTGAATCCATCTGGTCCAGGGGACTTGTTCCCATGTAGTGAAAAAAGAGTTCTCTGGATTTCCTTTCTAGTTACTGTGGCACTCAAAGAATTCACAGCGGATGTAGACAATGTCTTTTGCAAGATATTAGCTAAGTGAGAAGGATGAGAGTTTACATTGCGATCCATTGTGCCAAGAATGGACTCAAAGTACTGGACAATAACCTCTTTGATTTTATAAATATCATCTATCCGATGGCCATCTTCAGTAGACAATGATATGATATGATTACTAGATTGTCTTGTCTTGGTTATTTAGTGAAAGTAAGAAGAGTTTTTATCCCCAAGTTGAATCCATTGGATTCTAGATTTTTGTCTAAGAATTCCTTCCTCTCTAGCTGCACAAGTGTATAGTTCCTCTCTGATTTGTTGTTCTTCAAGTAAGCATCTTTCATCAGCAGCACCACTGAAAATAACTTTTTGCAATTCATTCAGCTTCCCCTTAAGCTCATATATTTTGAGTAGCATTTCTATCTTTTTGACTAAAGCCCTTGAGTTATTTTTTTGAAAGCTTTAAGCTTCTAGAAAAGATTAGACATTTGAGAGCCATGGGCTTGCAATGACCAGGCCTTTTGAACTACTGACTTGAAATGGGGAAGGAAGCTCCAATGATTGTAGTACATGAAGAGCTTAGGTCCTGAATCTTGTGGTGCTGAAAGTTTCAGAATTGAGAGAGAGTGGTCTGAGATTTTGGGCTCATCAAATGAAGCCTTGGAGATGCTAGGTAGGTTATACAATAAGTCATTTATGATGATTCCATCCAGCTTCCTGTATTGAATATCTTCTAATCTACGATTAGACCAGGTAAAATAGCAGCCAGATGTAGAATGGTCATATACTTTGATGTCATTAAATAAACCTTCTAGATCAGTCATGCTTTTGTCCTTCACAACTTCTTTCCCAGGACTGAACACTTCATTGAGACATAAGATAGCAATGAAGTCCCCAAGAAGATATCAAGGTGTGATAATGCTCTGACCAATCTGTCTGAGGTCATTCCATAAAGTATCTCTTTCCATCAGAGAATTGGAGGCGTAAATAAAAGTGATACATATCAATCCTGCGGTATTAGTATTCAGTTCACAGTGAACTAGCTAATCTGTCTTCTTTAAGATGGACAATTTGATGTTATCCCTCCAAAAGATTCATATCCTCCCATTCCTAGCTGCATTCAAGTTGTTTTCTTGATTCCAATGTTTCCATTTCCTTAGCACGGTTGCTTCTTTCCTTTGCCTCACTCTTATTTCAAGAAGGGCCATTACATCGATCTTATAATGAGATACATGACTTTGCACAAAGCCATGCTTAATGGGGTCATTATAACCCCTAATGTTCCAAGCAGAAATGATCAACTCTTTTCCTATTGATACAACTCCAGTTCAGCTCACAACCAATGAAGAAGAACTCCAAGGCGAGAGGGACTTCCCGAATCAAGAGGAGCATGAAGGAGGCTTGCACGTGCCAGCTAGGCCAATCACAAGATAGGAGATCAAGCAAGTTCAACATGCTGTACAAGCCTTGACAACTCGTATTTTAGAAAGGCAAGCTATGGAGTTACATTCGATGCCAAGCCGAATGTTCAACATCTTAAAATTGGCCCAATCACCTGCGAAAGAGTGGACAAACATGATGCAGCAAGTCCCTAGCCCAATACCATATTGGAATGCATATAATTAGGTGGGAATAGACATCATTCTGGTTGCATTGGTGTCTTATTTAATACCACCTACATTTTGGACGAATTCTCAGAGTTGGAGGACAGCTGTGCTCCATGGAGGCTAAAGGGCTTGTGCATGAAGACCACCATTTAGTGCTTACTTTGTTTCCCATGCATGGGTAGTTGTCATTTCCATTTTCTGAGTTCTATATAATGTCCTCAGTGATTAGAATTAGAAGCTTAGCAAACATTATATCACTGAGAGAGTTTTTCTCCTTGCTATTCTTCAGCAACTCTGTAAGGATTACGAGTGCCTACTTGTGATTCTCAACATTCCTATAATATCGATTCTTGGTTCTTTATAACCATCGGGTCGATATTCCCCACTCTTTCATAATATTTGTTCTTGATTCTATATAATCAACGGGTCAATATTTTGCCCCTTTGAAACCTTCTTTGGACCATCCTAGAATTTGAATTTCCATCCCATTGTTGTCGGGTCTCGCGGCTTTGTTCGTCGAGGTTCGCATCACCTGTTCCTTTTTCCTTTCTGAGATCCTTCAAAGTTGCCTTTGTTGACAAGAGCCGACCTGTGGGAGGAAGGCTCGGTACAGAGGAGCCTTAAAGGGATTGCCATATCACTATCCGAATGAGAAATGTGAGCTAAATTAGACACTTGATCAATTGTTGAAATCTGTTGAGAACGGGCTAGAGAAGAATGATTTGAAACAGATTCATCTGTCTTGGAGATAGAATCCCTTGTGTTACGTGGACCTTCTTTACACACAATGCTTGTTAGTTCGTGGGAGGGAGCAATTTCATTATGCTCAGCATGTATAACAGGGCTTTCTTGAGCATTCTCTTGCGTAGAAGAGCTGAATTGATCATTCCCTTGAGCAGATTGGTTGTTCCCTTGATCCTTCATTGCCTTTGAGTGGCAATTGTGGCCAAATGCTTGACAAGAGGAACACCTCACAGGAAGCCAGGGGACAACTACTATAATCTCCACTACCTGACCTTCACCAACTTCTACTTAAATACTCTTAGGTAGAACCTCATCATATTCAATTTCTATACAAATCCTCGCAAAGTCCAGGTGATTTTGAGCAGTAGTGTCTCTATCCATGTATAAGGGCTTTCCAATAGAGCTAGCAATATAACTCAAGCATTTGCTATTGTATAGATGTATGGGTATCTTTTTGAATATGAACCAAAGAGGGATCCTTTTCAAGTTAATATTCCCAACAGAAAGTTTAGGAGACCATCTTTGAACAATCAGTAATCTTCTACCCATGAACCATGGACCAGAATCGAGAACCCACCGTAAGAGACTTTCATGAGTAAACTAAAATACAAAGAAATTACCCTTCTTGGCCACATTTACAGGACTTCTTTTACCCCATAGCTTGTTGACAATCGTTGTGACCATATGAAGCTCAGGGAGTTCACCGATAAACCAACCCATGAGGCAATTTTTCCATTGTTTGATGCCCTTAGAAATAAATTCATGTGGGAGTCTTACAACATTACCTTTCGTTGTCTTCACTTGAGGATGGTGTTGTAGATGGTTGTCCTTTTCTCTTGTAAATAAATTACGCATGAAGATGATGGGGCTTGTTGGGCACTTGTAGAGGGTTTAGCAGCAGAGATTTCTCCAGATTTCGTGGTGTTTGCATGATTCATAGCCATCCTGAAGAAACTAACCCACAATTGTAGAGAGAGTTTCTAAAGGAGGGAGTAGATTGTTGGTGGAAGATGGGAGAACGAGTTGAGCGAAACAGCAGATTCTTATTGATGGTTCAGTAAGAGGGGAAAGTCAAAGAGGATTTTTCTCTCTCTAACTAACCCATTTCTGCCAATTAAAAACAATAACTTTTATTGTTTGGTAATACAAGATATGTCCTTCCCGTCGAAAATGGCAATGATTGGCAGAAGTCTCAATAATGAATGATGGAATATGGATGGGCCTAACATGGGGGACTATTTGATAGAGGAATAATAACTGAGAACTTCGTCGCCAAATGCAAGTAGCAAACAACCAATATCTGATTGTTAAAACTGTATATGTGTTAGAATATTTAATTAACGTTCATTATGGCACATGTGTCAGATTTATTAACCATTTATTAGGTCCATATAATAATATGTGGTTTTAATATGATAGACAACACATTGATGGACATGTGTCAGTTAAGGAAATTAAAATCGTGGATTTTAGAATTTGAATTTTAAAATTCCCTATCCTCCTGTCTAATAAATGAATATAATTATTTCTCATAAAATTAACTAAAATAGGGGGATTTTTGGATTTGTGAAAAAATTTTGTAAAAGGGAAAAGAGAGCTAGTTCAAGGGGACATTATGAAGAGCAGAGACGTTCATGAGAAGTAAAAAAGTGAGCAGAGTTGCTTCTGTCATCGAGAGTGAAGCACAGAAAAGGTAAGGAGGCAAAGAATCAATTGTTATTCATCATTCGCTGCAAGATTCTTAGCGTGGATCAAGGTAAGTATCTTGAGACTCGTCTCATATATGTGAATTGTGTATAGCCAGATTCTTGGATGAAGGAAGACATGTTAGATTTCATGATAGTGTAATAGAAACCTTTATTACATCGATTTACCTGTGGTATTAGAGCCTGGTTCAAGGTAGTGTAATTCACCAAAGAGAGAGAGATAGGCTTTGTAAGTGTATTAATATGCAAAACAACTGATAGAAAATTCAGTTACAATTTGCCTTCACTAATTGTGTTCTGTTCGATAATGTATCAAGTTGTGAATTGGTATTCTGTTCAATGACGCTAATAAAAACATTGAATGATTGTGGTCTGCCCTGCATCCTGCAAGGGCACTGCCCCTTGACCAACTTCGCACAGGGAGAAAATAGTGCGTTGTGAAAATTTAAATGCACTATAAAAGTCATATCTCCCACATATAAAATCATTCGGTTTAATGTCTAAAGTATGGGAACTTGTTAGTTATCAAAATAGCGTCAAGCAAACAGCATACCATTAGCATATAAGTGACATTTGATCGGCTAGCTCTCCACAGTCAAAACGCAAGGAAAATACCGGATTAGCTGAATTGAACCCCTCACGCGCTCCAATGTTTTAGCAATAGAAATCATCATCAAATATGAGGGCAATCAATCAAATAAAATACTGTCATAAGATAGACATCGAACAGAATGCTGGGAACAGAAAATTCATCGAGTCGGAATATTAGCAGCCAAACAATCACCAATCAAAATTATCGGCATCAAGATGAACACCAAATCAGTTGAATTTAACCATTTAACAATCCCCGACAGTTCAAAGATTGCATCCCAACCGAAATAATTTAAGACACATCTAAGGTTTACCTATCTTACCATTTAATGATTCAGGAGTGGTAGCCTGGACCTAGACAAGTGATGGAGGCAGCGAATGGTCTGACCGGTGAAGAGAGCTTGGTCAAAGTCATGGGCTCAGTGGTGTGGCTGGGAAGAGCAGCGAATGGGAAGTTCGAGTGGCGTCTGGTTGGCCCGATGAGATTAGTGGTGGCTCGGGTTCGGTAAGGTGGCAGAGGACGAATTGCAGCCATGGTCTGTGGTGGTACTCTCGGTGAGGGGACTGGCTGGCGACCAAAAAAAAAAGGAATGACGGGACAGATGTATCACCTCAAATGTAATATGTAATTGTGATATATTTATGTGTGAATATATGTAGATAATTGTTTACAAAAAAAAAGGGAAAAGAGAGAAGATAAAGACCACTAGTGCATGGGCTTTAAGCCCACTAGCCCATAATGCCCTTTAAAACCCATGACGCCCAAGTTTAAGCCATTGAACCTTTGGCCCATTAAATATAATTTGACTCAGCAATCTCCTTTCACCGCGTCTATCTTTCCATGCCATCTGTCTCCCTCTTCTTATTTTAGGTACACTTGGATAAAAGTGTCGGCTAGCTGTTTATCATGTAATATGAAATGAGAACAAGGGATTCAGAGAGAGGGAGAGGTGACAAGAATCATCGGTTCGGGAATCTCATGTTTCAAACCTATAGAGACTGCATATTTAAAACCTCAATCCACACTCTCCGATCCCTTTTTCCCTCGGTCACGAGAACCCTCGTTTATCCTCCCGTTTCCTGAAGCTATGGAGCTCAAACTTGAAGTTATTTCAAATAATAAACCAAAGATTTAAGGCTGGTAAGTTTGACTTTCAATTTAGGAGCTTACAACTTCTTCTTCCTTATTTGTATTGTTCCTCTTTTATTAATCTACTTAAGATACATTAGGAGTTAATCATTAAGCTTGCCATCATCCCACTTGCTTGAAAGTAGGAGGAAGAATTTCGTTAAAGAATTGATAGGAACTAGAGGCAGTAACTATTTAAGGGTTGTGAGTTTACTTCATTATGTATATATATAACTGGTTTTTCTTTGTGTTCAGCTTTTTATATGATATTTAATTTGCTCGAGATGTTATTAGGAAATATTTGTTATAATTCTTGATTGAGAATTATAAGTGTTGGAATGCTAAATAACAATTTATATTATCCTTAGTGGGGAGTAGTTATAATTGAGGAGCTAACGGAAAATCAAGCAAATATAGATTTGGTTAAGTTACTGATTTTATGTTGATGCAAAGACTTTATAATAATATAAACCAGCTTAGATAGTATTCAGAGGGTCATGTTCCTTATTGCATTGTTTGGTTATCAAATACGTCAATGTGTAATATTTGGAATAAACCAATTTAATTATAATGTTTATATTATTCTAGGGACGGATGACGTTGAATCTTATTTCCAGAAAAAGGAACCCGACGTGGTGGTATATTAATCATGAAATAACAGCGAGTACTCTATTCAAATGTGAAATGATATAAATATTTAAGAATTATGCAATATATTATAAAGGTGAGAAGTGAATATTTGATTCTTTGTGCTTGTTTTGTTTAATTGTACCGTGATTCAAGGTGAGTACACTATTCAGTTGTGAAATGATATAATTTATACATTTAACAAGTTATACGATCTATTATGATAGGTAAACAATTGAATTGATTATATGGTTCCATTGTTTTATGATTTAGTGTGAGTATTTTATTCATTTGTGAAATGATATATAAGTATATAAGTATATATAAATGGTACGAAAAGTATTATATGATACGTGGAAAGGTAAATGAATGATTTAATGATGATCGTTTGATTCATCTATATTGTAATGACAATAAAGGATGTATTTGTTTATCATATATGGATGAGTCAGTCGACATGTGCACGTAACATGACATGACATATGTCTATGAGAATGAGGCATGCATAGCATGCATATGCATATCCCACAACGGATAAATGATGATACGATATGTTCCCTGTCAGGGATGCCCCATAAGGGATAAATGGCTACTGATCATTTGGTAATGTTATAAGAATGATAATACGAAATGTTCCCATATGGGACACGATGATACAAAATGTTCTCTGTAAGGGATGCCTCGGAAGGGATGAATGATCATTGATCATCTGGTAATGTTATAGGATTACTCGAAGGGTCCACTAGCCAGTTGGTAGCATGTAGGCATTCACGATTCCATTAGGTCATTGGATAGTCATATAACAGTGCATGTATTCATGATTCTCTTTGGTAATTTACAATTGCTTCATTGATAGGTAATTGTATCTGCTATAAAGTTTGGTAAGTTTGATGAAATTCCTGTAAATGGAAAAAGGTAAGTTAAATATGTATTTATCTAATTAAGAGAAATGAAAATATAGTTATACGGGTTGTAAAGTTATATAGATATACACAATTAAGGCCCACTTTACATTTGAATTTAGTACTCACTGAAATGCAACTCACACTCTTCTGCATATTATTTTTCAGGTAATCTTGAGTCCAACCTAATCGTATGAAGAGTAGAGATAGTTTTAATAGTGGGGATCGACTGAAGGATTTGATAGACGTAAATTATACTTGATAATGATAAATTTGACTAGATATGTAGTTATATAATGTCCGTTGCGACCCAAATAGTACTGTGTACAGTTTTATACTGTTGATTTTGAATATTTTCATTAATACATTTATAGGTCATGTTTAACAGGCATATTTTCTGGCATAAAATATAGGAAATTTATGAGGAAATTATGTCAAAATTTTGGATCATGACAATAGATTCGAGGACGAAAGGCCAAGGAGTCGGGATGGAGGCCTCATACTCGGGGTGCCTGTTAGTAGTAGCAGCAGCCAGGGAACAAGTGGTTGTGGCATCTAGGGTCTTGAGTTACGAAAGCTCGGAGGTCAAAACTGAGGATTCAACGGTGGAGCTAAGAAATGCAGTGGGTGGAGCTTGCAGTTAAGGAGTTGTTCGTTAACTCTAGGATGGCATCAAGTGATTGCGGGTCAGGAGTCGGTGTTAGGAATAGTGCCATAAATACAATCACATGTAATTTAATTAGAGCAATCTTTATTCGTAAAATATAAATGGGGGCATTTATTACTAATCATATGTTGCTTATTTCATATTGATTATGATGAAACCCATAAATTGATGCTGATTTTAGGGTTATAATGAGATCATACCAACAGGACCTAAAATCTTATAAACCTTAATTTAAAATAGCTTCTAGTTAGAGGATCACTGAGTAAGAGATCAGTGACCCAGTAAGACCAGTTTACTTATTACATGCTCTAAAGTAGAGGGTAACTGATCTTATAGTTACTTGTGAATAGTCACTAATGTAAGAGTATAGGTGCTCATTATGGAATGAGTTCTCTGAACTGACTCGTTAGAGAAATGTCTAATATATTCTGAAATAAATGTCCATAGGTTAATCCTCAAGTGATAGTATGTGTAAATAATTCTTAGACCTGAAATTGCCGTAGTATATTATAATCGTTAAATTGTGGTTTTGCCTATCCCTTAGCATGACTCTCTAAGATGTGTGTAGGGTATTATGAACTTTATGAGACTTTTATGGAGGTGGTGAATAATCAATAAGGAATTGGTTACTTCGAATGATAGGAGAGAATGTCCTATGTATCCGACATAGTATTGACTCAGGAAATCTCTGGTCAGAGTAGTATGAAAAATTAGAAAGGAGTTTCCAATATTTCATACTTGAGTCAAATACTTGAGAATTGAAAACATATGAATAAGTATTAGGTTTTGATATTTTATCCATACTCTAACTTATTTGAGACATTGTTTAACCAAATGATTTAATTATACTGTAACTAATCACCGAAGGGTGTTCGATCCTTTACATTAAAATCCTCACTATCCGGGTTGTCATGACACATTGTTAGATATCAATCCTGACTTGTGGGTCTATCCAATTAGGAGTTAATCGGATAATCTTATTAAAGAGTTCAATGAGATTAATTAGAATATAACTATTGGACCTACTGTCAGCTTAGTGTGGAGTCCAATGGGTCACACACAATACAAGTTTTTCTCGTAACCAAAATTTAATAGTTTAAATTTTCAACAAGGAAGTTGAAATTTCACTAGCACGGAATAAGCCCTTTTATGGTCAAATGCCTTATTGGATACGGTTATTAACGAAAGTAATATTTGATTGAATTGATAGAAATCCGATAAATTTCTCGATTTTAAATGCACATATGTTATCGAATTGGACTCGATTAGATATACATGTCTACGAATTAATTTGGTGATTAGGTTATTATAATGAAACATTAAAAGTCTGTTCAGCCAAATTGAACAGTGGCTTCCGTTGAAACAAAAACAAAACGGATATCATTCATTTGCATTGGATATTCCGCTCATACCCGTTACTGGACATTTGTATTAAATCAACAATAAATATATATGGGAATTGGTCTGCATGGGTGAAGGTGAGACAATAGTATATTGGCATGTTTATTAGATGGTAGGCTTTTTCACGGGGTTGGCTGAAAAACGGGTGAAGAGGAGTCTTCCTTCTGGCAGAGAAAAATTAACATATTCCGTTGTGATCATATTGAGAAAGTGTTTTTCAATCTTGTATGAGAAAAGCTGGTGTGAATACTTTGGAGGGCTTGCACGTGTGCTTTTAGTCGAAGGATCGACCCCGAAAAATTCGTGATCGGACCTTCTAGTTCGAGTGGATGGCATCGAATAGCGTCAACCCGAGAATTAAAACACAATGACTGAGTCAGAGTCCTTGTAAGTATAATTCTAAACTCCCTCGTTAATTGTAATTCTAAATTATCTCGAAGTGGCCGCCGGGATTGGGAATAAACTTTTTGGAAAATTAACCTTTCGCTGCGTTATGATTATCAACAGTGGTATCAAAGATGCATTTGAGTGCAATACGAAATTCGGTGTTATTTTAATTGCAATGATAGAATTGTTCGATGTCCTTATTAGTGTTGTCATATGGATTTGGGATTTCGAATTTTAACCTACTACAAGAGTTGTAGTATTTACATGTATATATAGATACATATGTTAAATCTGTTAAAAAAATCTCTGTAGGATTCATCTGATGGTTTTCTATTGGGAAATGTTTCTCTTGGATAGAAATACTTAATTTGTTCCTGTGTGTGTGTATGAATACATATACAAGTTGTTGTCATTCAATTGTTGTATGAGGTCAATTTTATTAAAATTAAAAAAGTGAAAAGAATATTATAAGTATATATTTTCTCATGGGAATGGTCCTCATATTTTTACTGACCGGATAAAATAGTTGTCATATAAAAGTTTATTTTTTTTAACATGGTAGAGGCTTCAGTATTTCCTTTTCTGCAAAGGAGAATGGAACACATTTTCCGTGGTATATGAACCCAGTGCATGTGAACCCATTTTTTAAAAGTTGAAAAAAACTAGGTACCTTGTGCAACTTGATGATTTCAACCTCTAACCAAAATGTTAGCTATCAAATACGGAAATCAATTGGACTAGCTATACTTTTTGTAGTTGTTGATGAATGAGATTCATTTGTTTAAGGAAAACACATAATGATGAAATGAAAATAATTTTTGTTCATGATAAACTCATATATAGTAATTAGAATATAAGTTAAATTTAAGATTTTGAAAATTCTAAATTTTTATGATTAGATTAATTAAGGTGTTAGTTAATTTATTTTACGGTTAATAGTTAATTGTCAATATTATCCTTAATCATGCATAATGGGAATAAATTTAGGATTTTTGTAACTTTAATTTATATCATTAAATTAATTATTTGTTAATTGATTTTAATATATGATCAATGGTTGATCTTAATTTGAAATCCTAGTTATATATGAGATATATATTATCGAAAAATAGTTTTTCGAGTGAATTGAAATTTACAATCACAGCATTATTTGGATTGTATTGTAATTCTTATAACACTGTATTTAATTTTTCAGGTGCTATGTATGACAAGCATGAAGGGATGGTTGTGGACTAGATTTATGTGATGAATAGATGATTTTTTTAAAAAAAATTAGGGCTAGCGTACCTTGCCTTATCTAAATTTTTACTCTATTGTTGTATTTCTCTTCTCCCCATCTATGTACCTCCCCCAACTACTGATTGAGGTTTCTTTATAATTGTTATGTAAATTTAGAATAGTTTTATATCAAAGGTTAGACCTATGGAGAATTTTAAAAAAAATGGCAATGAGATTAAGGCGCACAAAGTTGCAAGATCAAGGGGCCCACGCTGATGGGCTATAGAGATTAGGATGATTTTTAGTGACACACCCTATTGCTCGGATGTATCATTTATAGGAATGTCCATAATTATCTATATTTATCTGCTTTTATTATATTATACATGTGATGTTGTTTATATAATAACTGCATAAGACCCTCATAAAATATTAAGTTAAAATGGCTACGACATTAGGAATCCCAGCTATGCATTCCATCATTATGATATGCATTTGTGTGTCAACAAGTGTGGTGGGTTTGTTGTGCACACACAAGGTTCGTCACTTGAGTTGGTACAGTGCCCTCTCATTAAATATATGTGATATATAATACTATATGCCTAAACGTTGCTGCTTTGTTGAGCTACACTCAAGGGCAGTTTAATTTTCATGTAAGTGTAGACATGATGGTTTAACTTAATTAAGATTTTATGGTTTGTTGTGCACACACAATGCTATAGTAATTTTAGATGGAAAATTAAATGAAAATTACATGAGACATAATTGGTTAAGAGTTACCTACCTGTGGACTTATTCGAGACTTGTCGTGTTACATGCGAGACCTCGGTAGGATAAATGTGATTCTATTTTACCCACTAGAAGACCTTCCAATGGTTCTCCCATCTTCATTTTGGAGGGCAAAGGAATTCGCTAAATTTAGTAGGAGTCGTGATTTAATCAAAAGACCTCGATAATCATGCATCATATTTTATGGATGTCTGCTCATCCATGTTGTTCTTATATTGTATATATTATTTGTATCATGTCTACGTCACTATCTCTTTGAAGCGTACTAGATGCTTGAAAAACTCAATGGGCCGAACTATGTAGACTGGTTAAAGAATTTGAGGATCGTCCTCACTTAGGAGAAAGTCTCCTCTATCCTCGATTCTTCCAATCTTGTTTCCCCGACACAAGATGCCACGCAGGAAGAGAAAGCTGCTTATCAGAAGTGGCAAGAAGATAGTACTCTAGTGTTGTGCATCATGCTGGCATCCATGAGTAATGAACTCCAAAAGCAACATGAAAAGATGGATGTCAAATCTATTTTGCTTCGCCTCAAAGAGTTGTATAGTGAATAGAGTAGAACTTCTAGATATGAGATATCTAAGCAGCTCTTCCAGGCCAGGATCGTAGAAGGAACTCCTGCTGAGGCCCACGTCCTTAAATTAATCAATTTGATTGGTGAATTAGAGAAGTTGGGCTTCATAATGGATGGAAAATTAAGTCAAGACTTAATTCTCCAATCTCTACCACAATCGTTTTCATAATTTATCGTCAATTTCCATATGAACAAGCTAGATGTCCCACTGCCCGAGCTCCTTAATATTATGAAGACCGCTGAGACTCACCTTGTGAAGGATAAGGGCAATGTCTTATTAGTGGAAAGCGCCTCTAAGCAGGCAAGGAAAACCCCTAAAAAGAAGAAATCTTTTAATAAATTTGTGAAACCCAAAAAATAGATCGAGAAGAAGGGGAAAGAGAAAGTCTAAAAGGGCATCTGCTTCCATTGTGGGAAAGATGGACATTGGAAAAGGAACTGCAAGCAATATCTTGTAGAGTTGAAGTAGAAGAAGGCTTTTGAAGCCAACTCTTCAAGTGTGTTCGTAATTGAAGTAAATATGCCATTTATAATTTCTACTCCATGGGTATTAAATACCAGATGTGATTCTCATATCTACAAAATTATTGCAGGGACTGAGAAGAAGTAGAAGGACAAGCAAAGGAGAGCACAACTATGTGTGAGAATGACACGAGTTGCTATATAAGCAGTAGGAATCTTTTGCTTGTACTGCTTTTGAGCAAAACTATTGAGCTAAATAAATTGTTATTATATTCTTGTTCTAATAAAATATTTTTTTGAAGGCAGTGGTTGTTTAATATTCATGGGATGAATGTGATTGGAACTGGAAGAGTCACCAATTAATTGACAGTTAATGACAATTTACTTAATATTGAACAAACTAGAATAATAATAATAATAATAATAATAATAATAATAATAATAATAATAATAAATGGAATAGTTTCCAAATGGACTCCTCCTTGTACTAGGTGATAGTTGGGAGGTGAAATCATATGTGATGTGGTCCATAATTAGCTTCACTTAATTCTCCATTTCATTTTGGGATGTGTTTTAGAAATGGTCATCTATCTTTTGAATTAAGTTTCCACTAGGTTTTTACCTAGTACGCCATATGAGATGTGGAAGGGCAAAAAGTCAAGTTTTAGACACCTTAAGGTGTGTGACTGGCCATCTCATATAAAGTTCCCAGATGCAGATGAATTTGGTCCGAGATAAGAATAGTGTATGTGGTTGGGTAATTCTAAAGAAAGTTTAGGATATTAACTTCTATCGGTTTGCTAAACAAAAGGTGTTTTGCCAGCAAATATGACACTTTCTTGGAGAGAGTTTTTCCAAGATAGTGAGAGTGGAAGAGTTATGAAACTTGATGAAGTTCTCGACCCACAAATAGTCTCTCATGAAACCAATGGAAGGGTAACAGGTTGTCCCAAAACCAGTTCATGTACCACAACATCTCGAGTATCCTCGTAAATCTATGAGGATGCATAAAGAGCCTCAAAAGTTGAATATGATCATTGAGAACGACCGAGATTTGGATATCATAGATGTGGCGGTCCACAATATGATGATATAATCAAGAGTGTTGACTGTGATAAATGGTAAATGCCATTAAGTCCAAGATAGACTCAGTAAACTTCAAGTAGATACTTGGTGAATTCATTTATGAATTAAAGTAAGTTTTGAGGAGATGATATGTCCATTTTGATGAGATCATCAAAAAGTTTGACTTAATAAAAAATGAGGATAAATCTAGTGATTAAAACAAGGTTAGTGAAAGTGCTATCGTCTTTCTCGAAAATGACGTGCCAATGAAATAATATGTGAAAATTTTAACTCTCCAATAACTTCTCAATGAAAGATTTGAGAGAAGCATCCTGTATAAAGATCTGTAGGATAGATCTAATAGAATGATTCATTTACCCAATCCAGGTATATGGATACTGTGTTAAAAGGTTTAACATATATAACAGTAAAATTGGTTACTTTATTTGTGATTTATGGCATTTATCTCTTCAAGATGGTGTCACTAAGGATATCTGAAGAGAGATAAAAAAATAAATAAGATTCTATGTGATATGAATCATACCAGGACTGATATAACTTATATCTTAGAGGTCATAAGGCAAACTTAAACTGGTTTGGAAAGTTTTAAGGAAAATATATTCTTAAGTACTTAAGAATTATTAAAGATATTTATTTGATATATGATGGAATTTGAAGGTCATATTGGCTCTAGTTTTCAATCATTACGCTAAATATTGGACATGAGTTGGAAGAGTTACAATCATTTTATTGTATCACCTCATTTGAAAGTTGGAAGAGGTGATATTATGTCGAATGAGTAGACACAAAGAACAACATTATAGATCCACTCACTATGCCTTTATCATAACAACAATTTGAATACCACCTAGAAAGCATGGGTATAAGATACTATAATGATTGGCTTTAGAGCAAGTGGGAGATTGTTAGGAATAGTGCCCTAAATCTTATCACCGCGAAATATAAACGATGCATTTATTATTCATCATATATTGCTTATTTTATATTGATTATAATGAAACCCATAAATCGAGGTTGATTTTAAGGTTATGATGAGATCATACCAGTGGGACCTAACATTTTATAAACCTTAATTTAAAATAGTTCCTAATTAGAAGGTCACTGAGTAGGGGATCGGTGACCTAGTAAGACTAGTATACTCATTAGATGCTCTAAAGTAGAGGGTAACTGATCTCATATTTACTTGTGAAGAGTCACTAATATAAGAGTATAGCTGCTTATTATGGAACGAGTTCACTGAAATGACTCGCTGGAGAAAGGCCTAATGGATTCTGAAATAAATGTCAATAGGTTAATCCTCAGGTGATAGTAGCCGTAAATAAGCATTAGACCTAAGATTATTCTAGTACCTTATAATTGTTAAATTGTGGTTTTAGTCTATTCCTTAACATGATTCTTTGAGATATGTGTAGAGTATTTTGAACCCAATGAGACTTTTATGCAGGTGGTGAGTAACTAATAAGGAATCAGCTATTCAAAATGATAGGAGAGAATGTCATATGTATTTTACTTAGTATTGACTAAGGAAATCTCTTGCCAGGGTAGTATGAAAAATTAGAAAGAAATTTCCAATATTCCATAAATGAGTCAAATACTTGAGTATTGGAAACATATAAATAAGTATTGAGATTTGACATTTTATCCATACCCTAACTTATTTGAGACAATGTTTAATTGAAGGATTTAACTATATGGTAACTAATCACCAAAGGGCGTTTGATCATTTAGATTGAAATCCTAACTATCAGGGTAGTCAAAACACATTACTAGATGTCAATCTTGACTTATGGGTCTATCCGATCAAGAGTTAATCGAATAGACTTATTAAAGAGTTTAATGAGATTAATTAGAATATAACTATTGGACCTACTGACCGGCTTAGTGTGGAACCTAATGGATCACATAAGATATATATTTTTCTCATATCCAAAGTTTATTAGTTTAAATTTTGGACTGGGCAATTGAAATTTCGCTAGTACGGAATAAACCATTTTATGGTCACACACCTTATTGGATAAAATTATTAACGGAAGTAATATTTGATTGGATTTATAGAAATCCGATAAATTTCTCGGTTATAAATGCATGTATGTTATCAAATTAGATTCGATTAGATATATAATGATGTACATGTCTACGACTTACTTTCGTGATTAGGTTATTATAATGAAACATTAAAAGTCTGTTCGGCTAAATTGAATGGTGGCGTCTGTTGAAACAAAAATAAATGGAATCATTCATTTGCATGGGATATTCCGTTCATACCCGTTACTGGATCATTTGTACTAATTCAACAATATATATATATATATATATGTGAATTGGTCTGCATGGGTGAAGGTGAGACAATAGTATATTGGCATAAAAATTAGATGGTAGGTTTTTTCACGGTGTTGGCCGAAAAAAGGGTGAAGAGGAGTCTTGCTTTTGGCTGAGAAAAATCAACATATTCTGGTGTGATCATATTGAGAAAATGTTTCTCAATCTTTACAATAAAATTTGGTATGTATAACGTGGAGGGTGTAAACATGAACGCCTAGTCGGGTCACTCTGAAAAGTTCGTGATCGGAGCTTCTAGTTCGAGTGGACGGCGTCAAATAGTGTCAACCCGAGGATTACAAGTCATAGGCCATGTCAGAGTTCTTGTAGATATAATTCTAAACTCCCTCGTTAATTGTAATTCCGAATCATCTTGACGTGATAGCTGTTGTTAGAAGAGAAGAGAAAGAAATGAAAGAAGAACAGAGAGATGAAGCCTCCATGGAGGAAATCAGCTTAGCTCAAGTTTGAGACTAAGGCCACTCTTCTATTTATAATACCAGCTCTTGTACAGAAAGTGTGAACTCAACAATGCAAGGAAAATACAAATCACACCATTCCTCCATCTTCCTCTCTGTTTTCAATGTAACAAAAATAATAGAAAGAGAAAAGTATTCCTTTAGCTGGCTCATAATATCGTAAGACCCCCCTCAAGATGGTGAGTATATGTCTTATACTCCCATCTTGCTTAGAAGTTGTTTGAAATGCCTCGATTGTAAAGCTTTGGTAAGCAAATCTACTAGATGGTTGCTGCTTGAAACATACATTGTCTTCAAGCTTCCCATCTTGATTTTTTTCCCTCACAAAATGGCAGTCCAACTCTATATGCTTGGTCCTTTCATGATACACTTGGTTGGCTGCAATGTGAATGGATGCTTGGTTATCGCAGTAAAGTAGAGCAGGTCCTTGAATATCAACTTTCAGATCTTTCAGCAACCCTATAATCCACATGATCTCGCAGCAAGCATTTGCCATAGCTCTGTACTCAGCCTCTGCTGAAGATCGAGACACAACTTGTTGTTTCTTTGATTTCCACGAGACTAGAGAAGATCCCAGATAGATGCAGAAACCACTGACAGATCTTCAAGCGTCTAGGTAGCTTGCCCAATCTGCATCTGCAAAAGCTCGTAGTTGTAAAGTCGATTGTGAAGGAAAAAATAGGCCTTGTCCTGGAGTCCCCTTGATATACTGCAGAACTTTTCTTGCAGCTTGCAAATGAGCTGTTCTTGGGGCTGCTAGAAACTGACTTAATTTGTTGACCGAGTAGCTTAAATCTGGCCTGGATATGGTCAGATAAATAAGTCTTCAAATCAATCTTCGATAGTTGGTGGGATCTTCCAATTATTCTCCATCCATCTGTGACAACTTGACATTAGGTTCCATCAGAATTGAGCTTAGTTTGCTGGTGAGCTGTCCTGAATCTGCCAACAACTCTAGAGCATACTTCCTTTGAGACATTGATATTCCTGTCTTAGAACGAGCAATTTCCAATCTCAGGAAGTATCTTAAAGACCCTCAGTCTTTCATTTTAAACCTTCTGCTTAGTGCCAATTTCAGAGACTTTACTGCTTGGTCATTGTCACTTGCTATCACCATATCATCAACATAGATGAGCATGGCAACAAAAGAGCCATCAAAATGTCTAGTAAAAAGTGAATGATCTAACTGAGATTGAAGAAAACCCATAGTTAATAAAGCGGCAGAGAGCTTATTGAACCACTGCCTCGAGGCTTGCTTGAGCCCATATATTGATTTATGCAACGTCCAGGCTGGATTTGGTGGGAAAGACTCCCCCTATCTGCTGCAGTATCCTAGTGGAAGCATCATGTAGACCTCTTCATCGAGATCTCCATGAAGAAAAGCATTGGTGACGTCCAGCTGATGCAAATACCATCCTTTTACAGCTGCTAAAGAAAGAAGCAACTTGACAGTGACTAGTTTGGTCAAAGGGGAGAAAATGTCGAGATAGTCAATCCCATCTTGCTGTGTGAACCCCTTGGCAACTAATCGAGCTTTCTACCTTTCTATGCTCCCATCAGAGTTGAACTTTGTTTTGTAAACCCACTTACATCCCACTGCTCGCTTCCCTGGTGGCAAAGACTATACTGACCAAGTGTGATTTTGTTGTAGAGTTTTCAACTCAACAGCCATGGCATCCTGCCAAACTTTATCCTTCACAGCTTCATCAAAGGTGTTTGGGTCATGATGAGATGAAATAGAAAGAACTAAGTGTTTGAAATGTGGTGCTAGTTTGTCATAAGAAATATGAGTCATGATGGAATAAAGAGGAGTAGTGGGAGAAACAGATGCTGAATGACAATAGTAGTCACTGAGGTAGGAAGGTGGTTTTCAAATTCTCTGTGGTCGTGAAGTAGATGCTGTCACAGAAGAGTGATCAACTGAAATAGAAAGAGAATTAGTCTGAGCAGAAGAAAAATCAGCAGATGTAGGAAAAGACTCAATTGAAATGGAAGGAGAATCAGAATCAGATGTTGCAGTAGAATCTGGTGCATTCGAGACAATGGGAATAGGCAAAACTCTATTCGCAAATAAATCATGTTGTGCCTGAGTTAAATGCTTTGAAGCAAAAGGGAAAATGGATTCATGAAACAACACATTTCGAGAGATGAATACTCTATTGCTTTCAAGATCTAGTAGCTTGTAGCCTTTGTGTCCCGAAGGATACTTGAGAAAAGCACATGCCCTGGCTCTGGGATCGAATTTTGATATGTTATGGGAGGATGTAGAAGCATAGCATAAGCAATCAAAAACTCTAAGGTGAGAAAAACTGGGCTTCTTTTGGGTGAGTTTCTCTAATGGACTTTTGTTGGACAGCAAGGGAGAGGGCAACCTATTTATTAAGTGGACTGCAGTTTGAATGCAACCTATTTATTAAGTGGACTGCAGTTTGAATGCAACCTATTTATTAAGTGGACTGCAGTTTGAATGCAATCCCCCCCAGAAACTCAAAGGAATAGAAGATTGGAAGAGTAAGGCACGAGCAACATGCAAGAGATGCTGATGTTTTCTTTCAACAACTGAGTTATGCTCAGGAGTTTCTACACAAGAGTGAAAAGATTTTATTCTTTTCAAGCGAAAGAACTCATGGAAGGAAAATTCTGGTACATTATCTAATCTTACTGCCTTTATGGGAGTATGATATTGAGTCAGAATGAACTCATAGAAAGCTGGAAAAAGATTGATGACTTCTGTTTTTGATTTCATAAGATAAATCCAGGTTGCCCTTGTACTGTCATCGACTAAAGTGAAGAAGTATCTGTGTCCATCAATGGTTGGGACTGAGAAAGGACCCCAAGTGTCAATGTGAATGAGATCAAAAGCATTCGAAGACAAATTATTGTTTGCAGGGAATGGTAATCTCTTTTGTTTTGCTTGATGGAACACATCATAGTGAGAAGACATTGATGAAAAATGATCAGAAAATGACAATTCATTACGTAATATTCGAAGTTTGACATTAGATGGATGTCCAAGACGGTTGTGCCAGACATTGTGATTAGCTTTACTGAAAAGAAAGAACAGAAAGAGCAGTTGAAGCTGGGGAACAAAATGATGTTTCAGCTGTGTCTAGGAGATAGAGGTTGTGATGATAATTTTTCAATTCATCCCAGAGTATTTTCAATCTCGTGAAATAGGTGTTGATATCCAGAGAACCCTGAGATAAGTTCATGAGTTTTTGTTTTATTTGAAAAATTCGAGGAACGTTGCTCTGCCTGAAACGATCTCAGAGGTCATTCCATATTTCCTTTGCCAAATCGAGATATAATAAGCTATCTGCAATCTCTTTCGAGACGGCGTTTAACAACCAGGAAATCACCATGTTGTTGCAACGAGACCAGACATCGTAACAAAAAGAATAACAGCAAGACCAGAAGAGAAAGAAATGCAAGAAGACAAAGAGACGAAGCCTCCATGGGGGAAAT
This sequence comes from Lagerstroemia fauriei, assembly GCA_025802135.1. Classification (NCBI taxonomy): domain Eukaryota; kingdom Viridiplantae; phylum Streptophyta; class Magnoliopsida; order Myrtales; family Lythraceae; genus Lagerstroemia; species Lagerstroemia fauriei. The sequence goes on along the minus strand of JAOYND010061872.1, from coordinate 9,591 downwards.
CAGCTTAGCTCAAATTTGAGACTGAGGCCACTGCTCTACTTATAATACCAGCTCTTGTACAGAAAGTGTGAACTAAACATGCAATGAAAATACAAATCACGTCATTCCTTGATCTCCCTCTCTATTTTCAATGTAACAAAAATAACAGAAAGAGAAAAGTATTCCTTTAGCTGGCTCATAATATCGTAAGAGCTGTGATTGGAAATAAAATTTTTGAACGATTAACCTTCCGCTGCGTTAGATTCCCAACCGCCAGAGCAGTAGGGGAAATCTAGAGAGGAGGATGAGGACGATAAAGGGGAGAGTGGCCGGAGTTCTAGGTTTCTCTGCCGACAATCGTGGGGTTCCTCTGCCCTGTCTGCCGTTGACGAGCCGCTGTCGACTCCCTCTCCTCCTAGTTGAAGGTCGTGCCCACCTCTGCTTTCCACAGAAACTCCCGTGTCTTCTGCTCTCCTCTTCTTTTCCTTTTTTCCATGAGCTGAGGGCTGCCTCCTTTGAAAACCCTCCTCAAGGCTTTCTTTTTAATTTTATATTTTTTTCTTTTCTTTAATTTCTCGATGTGACTGCTGCTTGTCCCTTTCCCCAAAATCCTAGCTCTTTTAATTTTATATGAACCAACATTTATTTTATTTTTAAATTTATATTTTTTTACAAAATTTACTCAGTTAAGATTTATTTAGATATAGAAATTAGGGAAAAAATCCCATAAGTATGCCCTACCTTAATTTTCTAACCTGACCGGCTCCTCACAACGCCTACTCACTAGGGCTTGAAATTTATTGTCCCCAAGCTGATTTTGAACTTTTCGGCTATTTTCTATTTTTTGTTTAATCTTCAATGAGTTAAGAGTCAAACAATACGAGCCTTGCTCAATGTCAACCTATCAATAATTAGTTATGATTTTCCAAATAAAATTTGAAGTTGAATGTAATTAATAAATTTGACCAAATTAACTTAAAAATCATTATCTTCTTTTCCTGGGTGACTTTCGAGGCCCATTATATGTCAAATTAAAAATAATTCAATGCTCTTTATGATGATTCTAAATTTACTCTATAATGAATCTAATTGGATCTTTGATTTTAACTCTCAAACATCATACTGGATCGAGTATGGGTGTGTATTCACTCAATTTTTTTGAGATCCTAGTCCAAGTACTTTCTAGAGTAAAATGAGGTGTCCACGACCAAGTAAATAGTTAACAAATAAAGACACTTGGGCCACATAAAACAATAATTAAAAGTTTATCCTAACATTCTACCATTTGGCCTATGTGGTGATTTGATGGTTTAATAACACCTATATGTGTGCACTATATATTAAGTCCATCAAACATTAATGACTTTAATTGATCTAGAATTGATCACATCAGAGTGGTCACATATCATTTAGTAACATAATCCCTTCCAAGTGTGACAAGTAATTTAGAACACATCTTTTATATGAGGAAAACATTAAGCCTATATACCGTATGTCAATAATCACCATTCAGCATTTCTTTCAAATGAAGAAAATTGTAAGCCTCAACACTACATTCTATCATATTTAACAATGTGTACACAAATACTATAATGATAATATGTCCAATGATGTGGAAACATGACCATAAGTGAATTCATAGTATCATAAACATAATGAGCAACACAATCATTGTACCATAACTACTATCATAATAGCAATTTTTTATCTATGATGTCCATCCGTTCGACATGGCCAAAACTGTATTGGGCGGCAATCCTTTAGTCGATGCATATGCTACCATAATATTAGTACTTATGTGTTCAATAGACACTTTACGTTTCTGTACTTCTTTCTTGACAGACAAGTACTTTAACTCCATTAGTACCCATAGAGTACCTGTCATTCTTCGAGAAGAAGACAACTACAAAATTATCATAATAAATCCTCAGCAGCCTAGATAACGATCGACAATCCTAAGTCTCGAGATAAAGTTCCACAATCACAATCCATGAACAGTGGCTTCAAAGCATGCCACAAATTCAGCTTCTATTGTAGAAGTAACGATGCCTGACTGCTTTCCACTTTTTCATGACACTGTTTCTCCAACCAGTAGAAACAGATAGCGAATGTCGATTTTCTAGAATCCACACGTTCGACATAATCTGAATCTGAATACTCAATAACCTGAAGTGGGCCAGATCTCCTTTGTATAAGCACGTGCTCCTTAGTGCCCTCCAAGTACATGGGAACTTTCTTTGCATCTTTTAAGAGGTCCATTCCAGGATTACTCCGGTCTCAAACTAACATTCCGACAATGAAATTGATGTCAACATTTGTAGAGCATTTGTTTGTTCTGAATCTCTCTAAGATCTTGTTAATATAACCTTTCCGAGGCAATCCTAACAATCTTTGTGAACTATTCAAAAATATTTCTATTCCAATCACATAAGTTGCCTCACCCATGTTTTTCATTTCAAGGTTCTTAGAGAGAAACTTCTTAACATCATGTAATATGCCCACATCATTGGCAACAAGTAAAATGTCATCAACATACAAAACCAAAATCACAAATTTGCTCCCAATAAACTTCATGTAAAAACACCGATCAACAGTGTTCTCTATAAACGGTAATGTTAAACTGGAGGTACCACTGTTAGGAGGCTTGTTTTAGTTCATATATCGACCTTTTCAGCTTACAAGACCTTTTCAGTCTTCCTGAAATATTCCAACACTATAAAAGGAAAAGACTACAAAATACCATAAAGGGCTAATCTACTTTCCCTATTTACATTGATACATTTAGGTTAACCAATCTAAAAGGATCACCTTCCTTGTTGGGCGTGACTGATGATGTGTTACAGATATTCTCGGACATGGTTGCGATGTGTCGTGGTTAGCCTTCCTTATCTAGGCAGATATGTGACATTGTCCTCCACCTATTCAAGTGGCGCCCTTGTCACTTTCTCAGCGTAGAATGACTTCATTCACTCCTTGGATTGCCAAAGTTTTTCAACTTGTCCCTAATGATCTCATTCTCTGATAATCCCTTCTACTTGATCGGATATTCCAACTTTTGGCTTAGGTTGTTCCTTCTTGACCTGTAAATTAATGAGATATATTATCTCACACTCCAGGGTTCCTCTTGTGAGTTACACCGCCGATAACCTCTTGGGTCCTTTCCCTGTCGACGACTTTATTGGCATGATGCAGTCGCACAAACCATCAAGGATGTAAATGCAATATGCGGATGGAACAATCAACACATCAGTTCGATCTAGGAAATCCATCCCAATGAGAAGTCGAAGTCATTGAGCAAGTTAACTTCAATTGCCGTCTTGCCACTCCATGTTCCTAGTCGAATGTTCACGTCACTTGCTACACCAAAAGTAGGAATTTCCTCCGAATTCAGACTTTGTCTCTTCTCCATGGAAAGTCTCGGCTTCTTTGCTCCCTCCTAAAAAATGAAGAGGTTTGAGGCACCTATGTCGATAAGCACACTTATAATTTTGCTTGCAATCTCCACATCTACGAACATTAGTCCCCAACCATGTCTCCTCTTCCTCCTCCTCCTCATTGGTTTTGACAAGAGCATTGAGTTTTGCCTTGGTATCCCTTACCCTGTGTGGCTTGCTGCAAAGGAAACACTAAACTAGCTTCCTTTCCTGAATTGCTCCTTTGTTCGACCCCACTTTCACCATGGGAGTTGACTTGGACGTCTTGCCTTCATCCTATCAGTGCAACTACTCTCCCCCACCTTTGCCCTGACTCTTTCCTTTAGAGTCAATTTTGTTCAGGGGTCGAAGCTCGATCAATGACTTGGCCATGGACATGGCCTTCATCAGGTCCTGGACACCACGCCATTGTAGCGCATTCTTTGCCCACAAGCCCATCCATGAATTGGAAGGAGGTTTCTCTCTTGTCCAGGTGGGGATCTGGAGCATCAACTCCGAGAATGCTTTCACCTACTCCTCAATTTCCCCCTTGTGCTCCAGGTGATAAAGCTTGGCACGAGCTTCGTCCTCAACATACTCAAGGTAGAACTGTTGCGTCAGTTCTGCCTCGAATTGTGCCAACGTGGTGATGGGTTCCTAGCTGCATCATTTGATCTACATCGCCACCATAGCAAATTGACATCAGAAAGAAACATGGAAACAATGCTTACCCTCACAGCATTGTCCATGTTGCCAATTGCTCTGAAGTAGTTGTCCATACTACAGAAGAAGTTGTCCACGACCTTAGCCACCCACGAGCCTTTGAACTCTTTCGAAGTCAAGATGTCCATCTGAGGACCGTGGTAAGCAACAAATCCCCCAGCTCTGCAAGCTCTCACTGTAGATAGCTCAGCCTAGAAGTGATTGATCTCCTTGCGTATGGCTATGATGAGTGCCTCCACGGAGTCATTCTACTAGCCCAACTCCCCTACAATTGCATTCAAGGTACCAGGTCCTCTTAGAGCTCCTCTATCCCTAAGCATAGATCCTCGACAGTAGATATTGTGTCATCTATCTTGCCTTGGACCTCTAAAATAATGAACCCCACCCTTGTCATGTGGCCTTCTATTGCTGCAATCGTGTACTTCAAGCTGTTGTGGGCCCTCCTCATTTTGGCACCCTTCACTTCCTCATTCACAATATCTGATGAATGAGATGACATTGCTTCAATTGACCCTGACTCTAATACTAGTCACGAGCGTGCTGATTTTTTAGCATTCCCTCGACCTGTGCGGCCTTAGGAGCTCGTCCTAAGTCAACCTTAATTGCACACAAACTCTTAGAGAGGAAGAGTATAGAGAGAAGTTCTGAGCTTGAGGAATTTCTAATGTAGTGCAAATAAGGGGATAACCCCTTTATATAGTGTAAATGAGTGGGAATCTTCCCGAAATATTAATACACTATAAAAGGAAAAGATTACAAGATACCGCAAAGGGCTAATCTATTTTCCCCATTTACATTGGTACATTTATGTTAACCCATCTAAAAGGATCACCTTCCTTTTTGGACGGACCGAACTGATAATGTATCATGGATAAACGGATGTGGAAATTTCTGACCTGGTTGGTTCTAAAGGGGCTATATGCGCACACGAAGCCTAGCTTGGGACTTAAGCCATGTTTGGATTTTGGAGTCGCCACTGACCGTTTAAGGATTAGTTCTAAGGTCCATCAGAAACCTATTACTCACTTAGAGGAGCATGAAAATAACCACCTAGGTCTTTATTTTATCGATCTTGAACAAAAGTTTGAGCTTGGGGGTCTTGTTACGTTCGAAAGGCTCGCAAGCCAATCGACAGGCCTGGAATCAGTAGTCATCCCTAAATCTAGGTTGTTTGTTTGCTTGCACGTTTTAATTTGGCCAATTGTTTCCCTAATCGATATCCAAATCGTAGGTCCAAAATAAAAAAAAATAGTAATCGAGATATGTACCCTAGCATGATACTACCCGCTCTAGTCTACGTGCAGAAAATTAAAGCGGTCCACTACATTTTGATTACAAGCATTCATCATCTCTCTTTCTTACTCTACTCGCCCCATACAATTGTTCACTGAGGTACAATGATTTTCCCAGATCCCATCCAAATCAGACATAGATAATTAAATCTCAAAGGGACTGGTCTGCAAAATTTCAAAGTGAGGAGCAACTGGCAAAATACCTAAAATGATGGCCTTTCATGCACAATTTCTAAGATGAATGACCAATATGAAGAATGTTCTAAGTGATGTATTTGCATGCAGGATGCCTAAACTGATGGACTAAGGCATAGAACTTACGAGATGAGGGATCTAGTATGTGTATCCAACCATGAATACCAAATCAACACTTGAGATCGGAGATTAAAAGCTAAAGAACAACTAGAAACAAGCCTTAAACAATCAAAAGATAGTGCAGTGAGTGACAACCTTAAAACATGAGGTTGAAAGCAAAATAACGATTAGAAATGAGCCTCATTCTCATTAAAGTTGCTATGAAAATCGTGGGAAAACATGTAGCAAATTTGGACGTCTGTAAAACTCGAAAATGAGGTTGAAACACCTTAAAAACCAGCATCAAAACACCCCAAAGCAACAGCAAATGGCAAGTCTAAACTAAGGCTCTAATCTCCTCGAAATGGTATTGAAAATGGGAGAAATCATTGAGCAATGAACTGGTACAACTACAAACACTACGCAGCTCATTTTGGACAAATTGCCATAGAAACAAAGGAAAAACTCTCAGCAAAGAGCTCCTACAATGACCAGAAAACTAATCTCCAACTCCTCAAAAACGACATCGAAAATTGGAGAAACCATTGAGCTAAGAACCAGCCGCAACTATAGATTTTAATCAGCCCAATTTTCATCATAAATGCTAGAAGATAGGAAAAACAACCAACAAAGAGTTGTTGTAAAATCTAATAAACATGGGCTCTATTCCCCTTGAAAATGTATTGAGAACAAAGGGAAAACATCGAGAAAAGAATCAACAGTAACTTTAGAAATTAATCGGCCCAAATTTCCTATCGAAAATGTCATGCAAAAAAAAGGAAAAACTCCCAACAAGGGGCTGCTGCAATGACCATGAAACTAATGCTTTAACCTCCTCAAAAAAAGACATTGAAAGCAGGAGAAATCATTGAGTAATGACTAGCAGCAACTATAGACACTAAACAAATGCTTTTCCTATCAAAACCGTCAGTAAAATGGGGGAAAACAAAGGGCAAGAAGCTGCTGCACAAGTAATGAATAGCTCTACTCTCATTAAAAATAGAATGGAAATCACAAGAGATCATCGACCTATGACCAGCATCTCTATCGTCATTTAAAATCTCTATTATCATTGATTATAGTATTGAAATTGTGAGAAATCGTCGAGCCAAGTCTAGCTGCAACAACTAACATTTACAAGCTCTATTCTCATTGACTGTAGCATTAATACTATGAGAAATCATTGAGCCAGATCTAGCTACAACAGCAGAAACTAAACAGCCCCACTCTCCATTGAAAACATCATTGAAATCAAGGGATAATATTGAGCAAGTGGCTGTAGCCAAAACCTAACAACAAGCAATAACAAGGAACAAATATAAACCAGATCCCATCAACCATCCTAACCAATATTAGCATCACCTGTTTCATCGAAACTGCCACTAACACATCAATAGCAGAGAATGCCCATCGTATATGAGCCAGGCAGTTTTAGCACTTCACATCCCAATAATAAGTGAACAATAGCGGCAATCAAACATTCAGTAAACCTAATCAGACCCAAGAGAACTATTGACACCTCATTTTAGCTCAGAAGGTACCTGAAATTGGATCTCAAAAAAATTGAGCAAACATGTGCCCATATCAGACCTAATGTGATGTTTGAGATTAACATTAATGATCTAATTGAACTGATTATAGGGAAAATTCAAAATCATCATGAAGATGATAAAATTAGCTTCAATTTGACATATTTTGGACCCCAAGATGTGATACAGAGAAAAGATACGATTTTAAGTGAAATTAGCTGAATCTATCATATTCAGGAGTCTTGGCCAGTTTCATTTGAAAAATTGTATCTAATTAATGAGAGGTCCAAATTTAGCATGATCAGTGTCATCTGGATCTTAATTCATTGGAAATTAAAGAAAAAATAGAACATAGTATCAAGAGGTTGAGAATAAGCTAACAAAAGAATGATTTTGTGCCCTAGAGAATAGTAAAGGTCGGTAGAGATAAAAAGTGTTTGAAATATTATGCGGAGCATATTTGAGGGGTTTTTCCTGAATTTCTTCTTCAAATAAATATTAATTAAATAAATTTTAATAAGAAAAATATTAAATAAAAATTATATGATATATAATCCAACTTATGGTTCCACGGCCCGCCGCAAAAGGTGGGAGAAAAAGCTCCCAACGGAAGTCGGGAGCTGGAGAGAAAAAGGTAAAGTAGGAAAAATGGAAAATCGGGAGACCAGATCACCAAAAGGACTGATGGCCGAAAGGAAGAACTGGAGTCCACCTGCTTAGCCCGCCGACCACCATCGAGCGATGAACGCCAAGTCATCCTCCACCGGTAGGTCTACCCATTTCCTGTCTCACCCCGAGCTTCCCGGGCAACGCCTCCGAGCCCACACCGCCTGAGCCATATGCTAGAGTCTCCGATGAGGCCTGCCAGAGCTCTGATGACCCACACGGCCACTCCTCATCACCACTGCTCCGATTCTCCCAGCACTGGGCCCAACTGAACACAGCCGCCTACCGTACCATATCGTCCAGGACCATCGTCGACCTGAGTGCCACCGGCCACGGCCCGTGACTACCCCTGTTGCCGCTCCTCTCCTCCGCCTGAGCCGAATCCGCCACCATCTTCCTGGCCCGCATCTCGCCGAACTATCCTCCCCTTCAGTAGCATTCACCCCGTCCGAACCTGCCCGAGCATCGTCATCACCACCCGAGTCGATCATCATCGATTTAGACATCGTTGAGCCACTAGCCTCCACCAACCGATGCTTCCTTCCTTACCCTGCGCCACCAGGAACAGAGGACCCGGCCCTAGTCTCCACACCGAGAAGCATCAGCCCCCTGCATTGTCATTTCCTAATTCACAACGAATCAGCCCTAGTTCGTCTTCCCAAATCAAGCCTACACCACAAACAGCCACTTGTTGGGCGGTGCATCCTTTACGGTAAGTCGGTAAGGCTATTCTCGACCCTTTTACGACGTTCATTGAGCCTTAACTGATTCGATTATTGCCTCATGGTTGCTTGCCAATCAGACTTATTGTTGTTTGCTGCTTCACACGTGACTGTTGTTATATATGAACCTATCGCGTGGTTTGTCTGTTAATCGGCCCGTGGGATGTGATTTGCTGAATATTCCTTGATGCAACTGAGCCTTATTTGACTCTATGCCTACTGCCTTACGATCCTCATTAATTTTTCTAAGTTGTGATGTGGTTGAAACTACATTATTTGAGTCCCTTGTCGTCGATATTTGTATTCGGAGAGCTGAGGTTAAAGGTGTCATTGATTGTGGGACTTGCTGTTGGTTGATTGTTGGTTTCTCGCCTACTTGCTTCTGTTGGATCATTTGTTTCTTGGACTGCATGCTGCTGCGTTGTGCTTGATGTTTTCATTGATTTAGAGATCATTCTTATTGAGAATAAGAGCTATTCACCACCTATCAATATTGCTGATTATCGCTCAGTTCATGTTGCTGGTCGTGGCTTGGTTTTTCCTTCGGTTTCAACATTGTCCTTGTCGGGTAATGGGGCTGCTAAATTCTGTTCTTTTAGCTACTCCTTGTTCTCTGTTTTCTTTCGTTTTGATGATGATATTCCATGGGAAATAGGGATTTAGCGATTGATATTGCAGTTGATCATTTGTTGGCATTTCTCTTTGATTCAAGCCTCATTTTTATCAAGACAGAGGCTGTGCACATCCCGATAGTGCAGCAGCACCTATCTTGACATTTTCCACTTGTTTAAGTGTCATTTTCATCGAGGAAGAGGCTATGCACATCCCGATAGTGCAGCAACACCCATCTCGACATTTTCAACTTACTCAGTGTTTTCACTCAATTTCAATGTCATTTTGATGGAGAATGGAGGCTCTTAAGAGTCCGTAGCTGCAGTCGTTTTTCTGTCTAAGTTTTCTCTTCATTTCAATG
>JAOYND010061765.1:0-11325 GCA_025802135.1 Lagerstroemia fauriei | reverse complement strand
GGGCGGGTGTTTGAGGGCACGTGTCAAGTGTGAACACGTTGTCACGTGAGGGCGGGTGTTGAGATTAGAATCCCACAACGACCAGATTGAGAAAGAAACTTGGATTTATAAGAGAATTGGGTACCGCCACCTATTAGCTTAGGCTTTTAGGTGGAAACGGGCCCGAGACTCTTGTAGGCCTAGGTTGAAAAATTTAATAAGTGGCACTGGTTGCGAAGCGTTGATCCGCAAGCTTTGCTGATGCAGGACCTTGCTGCTTCTTTGGAGGTTGTGGACCATGATGTTCTAGACTGGACCATGTCGAGTTATCGCCAATTCTCTTGTAGAAGTGCATGAGAACGTCTTCGAGCTATAGTTTAGTGGCAGCTATGGGCTACATCAATATGGATTGCGGGTCATATCCTATGTTTCCTTTTATTTGTTCGCTTGTGTGGCTAGATAAACTCTTTACCCATACACGTGGTGGATAGATTTCGGTTATACTATCCATGCAAGCGCATATGCAGGATTACCTGGGCTGTTGAATGCCAAATTGACGTTGAAAACTTTATGTATGTGCGTGGGTGGCGACAAATTAGTTGGTATCCATAATTCATCTTTATCCCAACAAAGTGTTCCATGGGAATTTTTAAGGTCAGGTCAAATAGAATTCATGTCACTAACTCTAGAATTCGATTTATGCTATCATGATAAATTTTAAGTTGATTATTCATTGCATCCTTGAGTTCGAAGAGATTTAATAATTTGCAAATATATATGTGGTGATTGTATAACTTAAGAGACAAATGAAACACTTCGAATGAGAGACTATGAAACAATTCAAGCTTTTATTTATATTATTGACTAGTAGAGTTTCCGACACGAGATAACATCGTTATGTCATACGTGAACTCAGTCGATAAATTCTTAATACATAATTAAAAAGTGTAATATCTTATTTTTCTATCTATTTATAATATTCACTTTTAAACATGGCATAGCACTTTTTTTATTGAAGTGTCAAACAATAATTGGTTATATTCACCACGTCGTTCATGAGTTCGACTCGCCAAAAAATGTCTCATCGATCACTGTTTTTGGATGTTAGGCATATATATTTGACATTGATGTTTTGAGACTCAGTTATTTATCCAATTTAATTATATGCTCGATGAAATATAAAACTTTCATGGCAAAAAAATACTTTTTATCCTCAATCTTCCGTACTTTTATCAATTTTATCCTCAACCTTTAATAAATATATCCTTGATGAAATATAAAAATTTCATGGCAAAAAAACACTTTCATGTGTTTAACCTTTTGAGTTTTTACTATTTTGATCTTACCGTTACTTTTATCCATCCAAAAATGTATGTTTTATCTAAAAACAATTTCTCACAAAAATATTATTCAAAAAATAAAGAAAATGAGGAAAAAGCAAATGAAAAGGAAAAATATTGATAGAGTGTCGATCGTGACTACATCCCCTCAAAAGTTGGGACTTATTCCTTATTGAGAATTTATTAGTGCCCACCAGCATTGCAAAATCATGACTCATTTTAAAAAATAGATCCTAATTTTAGAGGGGACATTTGCTGCGAACCAACAATTTCTTAGTTAGAAATGGTCCCATTATAATCCTTAATTTCCATTTGATTTTGCTAATTCTCAATTTCGTAAAATATATATGAAAAATTATTTTTAGATGAAAAAAGTAACTATAGGATCATGTAACAAAAATTCGAAAAGTTAGGATATAAATGACAAAAAAAATAAAAATTTAAGACGAAAAATAGTAAAAAAGTTAAAAAAAAAAAAAAGTGAAAGTTATAGGGCCAGAAGTTACCTAGTCAATGTAACTGCTAGTGGAGTGAGACTTTAATTGTCTTCAAGTACTCTAATGCTCATCGTTTCTAATAATACTCACCAACCTTTTCTCTATCCGAACAACTCTAACCCATGTCCATTGTAATGCCAAGTAATAATGAAAATGATGGCAGTAGTAGTAACAATCCAGTCGCCATCTTGTATAATATTCGGACTTTCATGTACAATTGTAAAAATATCAGGCGAACATAATATAATCAGTTTTGACACTGACCCTATTAACGTAGTATCACCAAAGACATAGTATAGTTAGTCTGAGAAGTCGATGTCAGCTAAGACACAAGTTCAAGAGCATGAAAGTGAGATTTAGACTATTAGACCATCATTTACTGATAGTCTAGCCTTGTTTCGTATTGACTAATCACGTGATTGGTTCACGAGCACTTCTGAATTGGGTTGTTGATTGCTATTCCTTGTGTGAAAATGCCTTTTTGTCTCTACTATATATAATTGAAATAGCGGGCGTCATATATATATATATATATTAGGTACAGTTTCTTGATTACCAAATAGATAGAGAAAATGATTAAGCGCCATTGAATTATTTTTAAATTTAATTTATTAATCAAGCGTCTTAAATTAAACTATTGAATGACTTACTAGCTGAATCAGTGAAGTTTGTCTCTCATATATATATATATATATATAAACACACATACATATATACACGCACGCGATCACTCCCACTTGTTCATGGGAACCAGACATTTGAGTCCGTCAAATCAGTGAATGTGCAAGGAAAACGTATCATCCGAATTGACTTGTTTTTTTTTCATTCGACGTTTGAGTGCCAAGCATGGCCCCTACGCATCAACTAAACATTTTTGGTATCAATGGATTCATTCAATTTGGTCCCGAAATTTCGGTCATGGGTTATCAAGTGTTAGATCAAAGTGTTGTACGATCTCCGTGCACTTTGTCATGTAACGTGTGCTGTCGGTTTATCACAATTACATTTGACTGAGAGAAAAATACATGGTTGATTTCTCATCCCGAGTTCTTAGCACCTCGGTTCTACACTTTGTTTTCATTTATCTCATTACAGAAAAAAAAAAGGGTAGACAGAAAAAGGGAACCTGTGCTCTTGGATGAGAAATTTTAAGATAAACCCAGTTTACCGTGAAACCATTAGAAGAAATCGAGCAGGTCCCCCTAAAAATCTCTCCTTTTTGGACCCTTCCACTGTCAAAAGTATTGAAAGTTGGGTGTCCATTGAGATAAGCCTGTCTTTTGGAGCATGCCTAAAGAAAGAGAATATGTGATGGGATTTCTAGGGATGTGTCTTCCGTATTGTCGACTTTAGTTGCCATCATGCCATCATTTAGAGGAGGAAGAACAAATCCCTGTAGTTTCGGAAGCCAGGGAACGCCAACAAACATTAACTCATGCCAGCTCGAGAACGATGGTACTTGATCCACATGAGCCGGTAACCTCCACCAGAAGGCTGGATAAAGCGTAAAACGGACGGGTTAGTTAGTGGGAACTCGGCCGGGCAGAGCCGGGGGCTAGAGGGATGTTAGGATACCATGAGGAGAAACGGCTGATGGGTTTGACTGGACACTTATGTTGCGTTTAGTGTGCAATTTGGCATTGTTTGTGATGTAAAACTGATTGTATTCATTTCATTGGCGTAAAGGATTTTCATAAGTTAATGGATTGATATTTCTTTGAAAAGAAGATAAGGAATGGTCGTTCCATCACTTCTCACAGTTACATTCTTTCGTATTTTCTAAATTAATACAAAGATTATTTCCATTCCTTCATACCAAATGTCACCTCACAAACCAATAAAATTCAGTTATTTTTAGTTTTGTTTTTTAGATTTCTATTAAAAATATTAAAATGATAGAATTTTATTAGTTCATAACATTATATAAGTATTATTACGTGACATACCCGTTATCCACAGTTATATCCTTTTAGTGGGCCAAAGTGATATTATGGGATGACATAGTGCACCAGTGTAAGGCGGACACAGCAAAGGGCAATTTCTATTACTTTCCTTGATTTTATATGCTCACGACCATGGATACCAGCCAAGTGGTTTCAAATTCGCTCTCATACGATTTGATGAGTTCAAATTCTTGGATTTGAATTCTTCTAATGTGTTATAATATCAACTTGATGTATATTCTTTGGGTATAACCTTGTAGAAAGCATCATCTTAAGTGAATCATTTCTATATCTTTGATAATGTTACGCTCATGGGATAATTACCTGTGCTAGTTGCTCAGTATGTTCGGTATCTTCACAGTTGGGCACGAAAATCTAAATATTACATAATAAGAGATGATAAGATCATCATTGTTAATATCCTTTATTTATATATATGTATATATATATATATAATGATTTTATATACTCTTGTCGGTCAGAACCTGGCCACCTAATTCATATTTTTTATGTCACTGATGTGAAAGACATATTCAAGTAATCTCACCTTAATCAATTAGTCAACCACATAAGTGAAAAAGCAAGAGGACCGGAGTCCAATTCACTCCGAAAGCTAGAATGGAGTTTGGTATATTGATGTGTGGTTCTCAATCTGTAACTAAAAAAATTATAAATTGTATAAAATATTCACAAAGCTTATAAGAACTTGGACCCTTGTACACCTTCAAAACTAAATTTATAGGTGGTACTACCCCACTTTCCTTATAATTCATATTTCAATCCATCGATTGTCCAATATGAGATTTATTCCTTAATATCTGTCACCACTTGGCAGTGTGTTTACACTTAACAGGAGCCCTCAAAAACTAATCTCGAGTCGAGTATTTTTCTCCTATATTCGGACGAGAGGATAATTGACCATAAGGTGAGTTTTTCTTCTATCCTCATGATCATGATCCTTGCCCAAGTACAGAAGAAAAATACCCGACTCAATGCCAGTTGTTGAGGGTAGGTATTCAATGCACATGCAAGTGTAAACACGTTATCACATGAGGACGGGTGGTTGAAGAAAATAGGTTCGTATCAGACAATCAATGGATTGAAACATAGAATAGAAGAGAATTCAGGTAACACCACATATAAATTTAGACTTTTAAGTAAATATTGACCCAATATCTTATAGGAAAGTTAAAATTTTTATAGATTGGTTCTCATCAAGGAAAGAGTCTTGTCTGTAACGGCTATATCATGTGACAGTGCTGGTGTGGTGTCACGAGCTAACAAGATTCAATTATTATTAGGATTAAAAATCTAAAAAGTAAAAAAAAACCCTAAAAAATTTTAAAATGCCTATGTGGCAACACCGTTACATGCAAGAATTTCTCCTCATTAAAAGCGTTAAGAGTTGAATCTCATATCGACTAGGTTGAAGAAGAAACTTGAGTTTATAAGAGAATTGAGTACCACCACCTATCAGCTTAGGTTTTTAGCTGGATATGAGATCAAGACTCTTGTGATTCAGGTGGAAATTTCACATGGTATTAGAGCGGGTCAATTCTGAACTCACACCAAGCAAGGCCCGAGTGTGGAATTCGTGGCCCGTTATGCCCGAGATAGGAAAAAAAATGCCCGGCTCGTGGTCAATTTGTCGGGTACGGAAAAAGTCTGACTATTGTATTAGCCTGAGGACGGAAGAGAAAGCCTGCCTCGTGGTAGTTCACCCCCCTGTCTGAGACCAGAAGAAAAATGTCCGGCTTGAGGTCGGTGTTTAAGGGCACGTGTCAAGTGTGAACACGTTGTCAGGTGAGGGCGGGTGTTAAAAGTTAAATCCCACATCGACTAGGTTGAAGAAGAAACTTGAGTTTATAAGAGAATTGTATACCACCACCTATCAGCTTAGGCTTTTAGGTGAATATGGGTTCGAGACTCTTGTGAGTAAGGTGGAAATTTCACAAAAATAATTTTTTTTCCATGTACAGAGGAGATACATAGACCTAAAAATAGTAGAAGGAATAAGAGATAAAAAGGATAGGGAAGTTTTACAGGTGAAATCGAACCCAGGATTCTCTAGGTCACAAGGCGAAAGCAGCACAGGCTATGCTAAACCATCTTTCACAGAGACTTTTAACTCACTATTAGAGGGGAAAAAAGAAAGAAAATATATTTTCCAAGAGATATAGACCGCACAAAAAGGAAGGTTATATATAAGCATATACAGATATATAGTATAATGAAATGGACCACAATTATAGTTGCTGTGGAAGAAACATGGGCATTGGACTCCCACGAGACCCATTACCTCTTTTGCTTTATTCAGCACCACAGTGAACCATTTTCCTTCTCCCTATACAATGCTTTTTTGGCAATAATTGCATTTGCTGTCTCCTTATCCCATCATTGGCTCTCACTTGCAAAGTAGTGATGTTGGTTGCCACCAATGATGATGAGTGCGGTCTTAGAGATAGGCCTCATAATTAGTGTTATATTGAGCCAAGCCGAGGAGGAGAATTTGAATTCTGATGAAGAATTGGACCCGGCATTGTCAGTAAATTGCACTAAATGCGAGCAGGCTTTACGTATAATATATAGGGTAAATAACTTAATTGCGCCTATACTTTAATCGAATTTCCACTTTTCGCGTGAACTTTTTCTCATGACCTGGGAAGGCATAAACTATGAGATGCTTGTTCCGTTTAGCTCGCCGTCTGTTTTTCAATGAAAACTTACGGGACTGTCCTACATGGTATGTTAATTGTGCTTTCATGGCAAACGACGACTGATGTGACAGTACCACGTCAAAGACGTTTAAGAAAATGTCGAGTTTATCCCCTAATACTCTTCATTGATTTAAACACATGTTAATTACTTGATTTAATTGATTTTAAATTTATTTATTAACAGAAGAATAGGTTTGAACTGGATAGTCGGAACCTGTGATATAATATAGGTTCTGGGAAGCTGCAAGGATATTTAGGGAAAGAAGAAGATAAAATTATAAAATTGTCCTCAATAATTTTAAATTAATGAAGAGTATTGAAGGGTAAACTCGACATTTTTTTAACGCATTTGACGTGACATGGCCACATCAGCCGTCATTTGTCAAGAAAGCGCAATTAACATGCCATGTAAATAGTCCCGTTAGTTTTGACAAAAAACAAACGGCGTGCTAAACGGAACAAATGTTTCATAGTTTATGTCTTTTTAGGTCATGCGAAAAAGTTCGTGCTAAAAGTGGGAATTCGATCGAAGTACATGTGCAATTAGATTATTAGCCCTAATATATAATGGCTTGAAATTGATGATTACGATCAAGCTGACACCTAAGTGCGAAATGATCTCAGTTGGATATGATCACATCCAATGATCTCACCCATGTGACAATGATAGGAGCAATACAAGGAATGAGTTCATTTGGTGCATGTCATGTGCAGCCCATGATCCACGGAGGCTTGCTTGATTTGCATATGTAACTCAAGCATACGTCACCTCACATTGAGAATACAAAGCTGGACTTCAAAATTCTTAACCTATGCAGGCAGAGTGCAACTGATCTCCTCGATGTTGCAAAGTATGACGAACTACTGGTGGCTCCATTTTGTGCTCCCAAAGAAGGTTATTAAGATGATAAATAGCATATGTTATGCTTTATTATGGAAAGGAGAACCATCGAATGCAAGAGGAGCCAAAGTAGCATGGCCAGAGGTATGTCTACCTAAAAGGGAAGGGGGCCTAGGAATCAATAATCTCCAAGCATGGAATGAAGCGTGCTGCTTGAAAAATCTCTAGTTGGAACTCACCAAAGCAGGATCCTTATGGGTAGCATGGCTAGAGAAATACCTAACTAAAGGGAGAAGCATCTGGACCGCACAACCCACTCAATCATCTTCATGGGTTTGGAGGAAAATTTTGAAAATGCGTAGCATTGCTGACAACATATCACTTGCAAAGTTGGGTCGGGAGAAAACATCTACTTTTGGCATGACACTTGGGCCATCACTGTCGGCCCCTTGTCCTCCTACTGGTCAAGAGGTTTCAAAACCTTCCCCTCAATTGGATCTAGTGCAAAGTTGTCGATGGTCTACAGAAGCGGAACCTGGGTGTGGCCAAGATGCACGGATCAGGAAGCTAGCCTTTCTCTACACCCCCATCGAATCTTCCGTGATCCCATCCATCTTGGATCAATACTGCTGGAATGGTATGGACTGCTATGGTTCAAATGACACATGCCAAAAGTGTCTACTGTCGTGTGGCTTGCTCTGCTAAATAAACTAGCCACAAAAGACAAGATTTCTTGGTGGAACACTCACATCAACCCCAAATGTGTCTTTTGTGTCAATTGTATGGAATCAAGGGATCACCTCTTCTTTGGTTGCTCAGAGACAAAGAAAATATGGGAAGAATTGCAGCAACTTCTCCAGCTAAGACACCCTTTAAATGGATGGCTAGAAGAAGTTCGAGAAGCCATTCGTCTATGGAATGTTAACTTCAAGGAAGTTAACTCAAGTAGATAGAACTTATTTTTAAATCATGAGAAAGTTCACGACACTAGAGGTTCGATTCCCCTCATGAGCACGTAATCCTTGATGGAGCCACCCACACATACCTTACACATGGACTTACCTGAATTTATGGATTTATAGAGTGTTGATGAAATCAAGAGAACAAACTCCTTATTATAAAAAAAGTTATATTAAAATGACCCTTAGAAAATTTGTTGATATATATATATATATTGGTGTGCACCACTGGTATTTAGAATTCATTTTGACTATTGACAATTCCAATTCGAGTTAGGTCGACCATTAAGAGATAAAACTCTCTCACTATGACTTTTCTCTATTCACAAAGACAAAAATCTGAGACCTTTACTAAAGGAAAATAAATATCTTACTACTTAAACCAATTTATGTTGGTGTGTCTATATATATATATATATATGCATTTTTAAGGTAATATAAGTACTAATGAGAGTAAACCATACATTGGACAAATACTATATCAAAACCTGATTTATAAGAGAATTGAGTACTCACCTAATATTTTAGACTTTTAAGTGGATATGAGCCAAAATTATTATAGGTCCAATGAAAATTTTACATGGTATTACAGTAAGTTATTGTGTCTCACTAGGTCTAAGTGTATAACTTGTGGCCCGACAGTTCGAGACCTGATGAAAAATGCACTGCTCGTGATTAGTTATTGAACCTGAGTGTGGAATTCATGATAAGTGAATTGAGTATGGAATAAAAAACGCGACTCGTATAGTTGTTAGAAGAGGGGGAAGAGAAAGCCTTTCTAGTGGGTAGTTGTACCCCTTGCGGAGTTCAGAATAATGGTTCACTCGAGATTAGTTGCTGAAACTAAATATTTAAGTGCACTTGCCCAGTTCATTATGCTACTACGTGAGAGCCGATATTGAGGAGCGAATAACATAATAAACAAATAATATATTGAAAACTAGTTTGTGAGAGAATTGGATACTAATACGTAATAGGTTAGACTTTTAGGTGGATGTGAGTCCAACCACTTATAAACTTCGTAGAAATTTCGTAAATACTCAATTTTTGTGTTCACTAATTTTCATAGACGAGATGGCATGAGGTCATTAACTACCATATAATTCCTTGGAATCATCAACAATAGTGATCTAGTAGTTTAAACTCACTTTTAAATAGTTTGATAAGTCCATGTTCCCCAGAGCTGAATTCCTTCTATGCATTTGTATTAAAACATTTGTTAGAAGTCTGTTATTTGAGTCTAGATGTGGGGTATCGATTTCTTAAACTATACTGAACTTCCAATGGTTTATACATACGGGACCAGAATTAAATAGTGATTATTCAATACATTTGATATGTTTACAATTCAAAATGAAACTTTTTAGGTAATAAAATGTTGATTCCTTCGGCTGACTATTTCCCCGTGTAAAGATGAAAGTTGTTTCCACGGAAGAAGTTGTAGATTTCCATTCAAGTATCTAGTCTACACTTGGACAAAGTGCTATATGCCATAGGTATATCACGTCAGTACTGCTTAATAGTATCACATGCTAATAAGAATTTAGTTACGTTAGCATATTTAAAAGAGATAATCTAGACAGTAAAATGTATACATTTACCAAGGTGGATTGACTGAGATGGTAGGACGCATCTTCCCCTTAAGCAAAATCTCGAGTTCGAGTTTTATAAATGGAGAAAATTCATCTTGGGAGAGCTCTATCCCCTAGTGGGCCTTCCCGACTCGATCTGAATTAGTCAAGGTCAATTGAATTTTTGGATACTAGTGATTTAGATTCAAAAAAAATATATCTTTAAATTATTAATAAAAACTCCTAAAAATCCTAAGAAATTCTTAAAAACACTAAGAATGTCGTGTTCTATATAATACTCAACCTCTTTTTCCATCCTCGATAATTTCAGGGTTCCTTAGATTTTATAAATTTTGTTTATATTTTTAGGGGTTCTTTCTTTTTATTTTTTTTTTAAAATAAATTGACATTTTGTTGTCTAATTTATCTCTAATTTGTTCACTCCCTTTCTTATTTTAACTTTTTACTTAAAAATAATATTTTACCGTTTAGAGTATCAGGTCAGCTTGTTTAATATTAAACGTAATATGAAGGAAAATCTTAACAAACTCCAAAATGTTGAGGAGTATTATCATTCCAAAAAAAGTTTGGACCCAAATATAAAAGAAATTTTCAGTTGACCCGAGTTCATACATGATGTAATAAATTCGACCAATAGTTATTCGAAAAGTCATTAAAAAGTATCACATCATATTTAAAAGTGAATATTATTAATAAATAGGTAAAGCGAACATGATAATTTTTGTTAACATACCAGACAATCATTTGTCAAGTTCATAAATATTGTGGCGAGCTCCGTTCATATAAGAATCTCTCTGAATATGAATGAATATCATGTAAAAGGTTGAGAATCAAAACTAATTTTTTCCTTATAAATATAATTGCTTTCTCGTTTGTAAAGAAGTCATGAGCTGAGAATAGGCAGAAGGAAGATAAGACTAAAGGGGTACGAAAATTCATAATATTGAGAATCGAATTCAGAGCAAACTACTCATTCTCGATTTGATTAATTATTTTAAATAAATGGGCCCAACAAGCATGAAAGCAGAGCAAAACCAGCCCAAACCCAAGATAGATCGGCGGGATCGGTGATTAACTATTTGAAATAGGCAAATATATAAAGTTTGTCCTTTTTAACATATCAAAATTAATCGCAGCTACCAAAATGAATTAGTTGAGATGGTAAAATGCCTTTTCCCCTTAAGTAAGGTCTCGGGTTCGACTTTTGCGAATGGAAAGAATTCATCGTGAGAGAGCTTTACCCCTAGTGGGCCCTTCCGGCTCGAGCTGGATTAGTCAAGATCCGTTAAACTTTTAAATACCAGTAGTTCAGGCTTAAAAGAAAATTAATGATAGCTACTTCGGCAGGCACAATTTTCACAGATGGGACTCCTCATGCCGTTTTATTTCTTGCTTCACTAATATTTCCTTCCAAATATACGTGGCTTATTTCTTAAAAAAACTACCTACTGATATTT
>JAOYND010061663.1:0-11328 GCA_025802135.1 Lagerstroemia fauriei | reverse complement strand
AACGGTAGGACCAAAGTGACAAAAACTCAAAAGGTTGAGGACGTGAATGACAAAAAATAAAGATTTAGGACTAAAATTACAAAAGTGCAAAAGGTTTGAGGACCAAAAGTGTCATTTAGCCTTTAAGATATATATGGTGGATGAGATTAATGAAAAAAAAAGTAGGAATCGGTAATCATTCAATTATGTAAAATGATAATAAAAATATTATGAAATGATCGTTGGTTAACTTAGGGTGGAGAACAGTTTTGGAATGAAAAAAATAGACTAAAATTGCCCCATAAAGATTTTAAGTAATAGAGATCACCCGTGTTTTGCACGGTTAACACTATTGAATATAAAAGTAAAATATAAGTATGTTGATATGCGTACGATATGTATAATTAAGATAGGGTGGAACGTCTGGCCTTAGTTATAAACTTTCCAAGTCCCCTTCCTCGCCGTATTGACTCAAGTGTCTCACCTTGAGTATGTCGAGCACCTAACCTGAAAACACGAAAGGAAGTCAAACCGAGGGTGGTGGCCTGATTTGACCCTCCGACGCTCAAGTCAGTATCAGAATAAGAAATAAGTGGACCGAGAAAAAGAGAGTCCCCTATGGTGTCATGTACCAAAGTATTTATAGGGATATGTGAGTAAATTATGGATGATTGACCAATAAGAAATCGACACGTATTGATCTTGTCTTATTTATCATAGGACAGAAAGGACAAATTTGCCCTTAATATTTATTTCCTTATTAACGTAAACCAAATGAACTAATAATCTTAGATATGTTCAAACTCATTCACGCATCAACGAGAACGGAAATTAAAAAAAAAAAAAAGAACTTTGTAAGAAAATCAAATTATGGAAGGTGGAAATTATACCTCTGAACTAATGCCTCACTAGGCCTGGCAGAATTGGCACGGCACGAGTCCGGCATGAAAAATCCATGCCTGGGCCAGGAGATTTTGGGCCATTAGGGCCATTCGCTTTTCGTACCGTGCCGGCACGACCCAGTTATTTTTTCGGGCGTGCTGGACCACAACACAAACGTGCCGTGCCGGCCCATTAGCCCGTTATGTCACAACAGCTAAAAGCCTAAAATAAAGAATATCAGCCCCATATACCTGCCTGGCCCAGCCCAACTAACTCAGCCCATACCCAGTCATTCAGCTTTCGTGTTCACCGTGCCGTGCCGTGCGGCCCGATACCTTTCCGTGCCGTGCCTAGACCTAGTGATTTTGGGCCATTAGAGTCCCCGTGCCGTGCTGGCACGGCCCATAACATTTTCGTGCCGGGCCGGCACGGCCCAAAAATACCGGGCCGGCACGAATTGTCAGCCCTATGCCTCACGTTGGCCGCCCTCAAATCCACGGACAAAGACAGAAAGTTGAGAGAATGAATATTATATATTTGGTTGTCTTCTTTTCAAGACGAAGCCTAAATAGACTATTTTCCCGACACGCATTGATTATCGGAAAATGCAAGCCTCGACCGAACGTCACCGTTGACTAATAGGAAAAAAAATCTTAAGTAATTCCACTTTATGGCCGCGTGATGAATAACACCAACTAAATTACTCTGATTAATACTAATTAAGATAATTTTTTAAGTGATTAATATTAATTTATCCGTTTATTATAATTTAAGACTCTCTCGTCTTCCTCCACCACGTATATAATTACTTCAGTTTTTTTTCTCCTGTTTAAAAATAAGAAATCAAAAAAATTTCATATATTAATTGTACTAAGAATTTTATTGAATTATTTCGGATCGATATTTCAATTGACCTAGGATTCAGTCTCTTTAGTCCTTAGAAATTCAAAGCAATCCGCTTCCTTTCGTCATGTTAGCCCGATTCAAAGTGAAAAATAAATCGAAATCAAAGGGAATGAATGGAAAATGAGGCCTCGCCTACTCCTCCTTCTTTGTCCATTTGCGAGAAATAAATATTTATAAATGCCTAACAGTAATTCAGAATTGATTCAAGTAAAAGATCGGCTATATTGCAATCTCATATATCCAACTTAAATCAATTTTAGTTGTTTTTTGACATATTCACGATGGATGAGTAACAATCCGAATACAGCCCGACTTGGGAGACACTCTCTCATGTGTAACTAATATATCACGTGACAGTACTTATGTAATGTCACAAATTGATAAAATTCAAACATTTTAATATTTTTATAAAATCTTTTAAAAAAACCTATAAATAACTTAAACATGACACCTCATAAATGCTGTCACGTGATATATCCGTTACGGAGACTTTCTCGTCTTGCGCCATTGTCTCCATCTTCCTCCTCCTCTTCTATAAATACCTCCCTTGATCCTCACTAGGGGTGTAAACGAGTCGAGCCGAGCCCGAATCTATAAGACTCAAGCTCGGCTTGTTTACCAATTTGTGAGCTTGAGCTTGGGCTTGAACTTGGCCGAGCCTAATATTTTAAGCTTGGGCTCGGCTCGTTATAGTAAACTAAGGCTTGTCGAGCTTATACGAGCCGAGCCGAGAAAGAAAATATAGCTCGAGCACAGGGTCATTGTGTCAATTACATATAGCGATAAATACTATGGAGGAAGAGTGAGAGAATTAATTACGATTAGAGTTTCACAAATGAGTAAAAAAGAACGAAATAAAGGTTTTAAATAAGAATTTGAGGCAAAAGTGTTGATTATTTTCTATTTTTTCTAAAATTACAGAATGATAATAATTATTATTATATAAAATAAAAAGTTTGTTTAGGCTCGCGAGCTTCACAAGCCGAATGTTATTAGGTTTGGCTTGGCTCGTTTAACTGATGAACCCGAGCCGAGCCGAGCTCGAACTCATTAAGATCGAGCTGAATTCAAGCTTTCATCGAGCCGAGCCTGAACAATTTGCAAATAGTACTATCTCATTTACACCACTAATCCTCAGTTACCCCACACCACAATCACTCTCTTCTTCATCTCCTATTCTTACCTGCCCTTCAGCACTTTCTCTCCCACTCACCGATCTAATTTCGATTTCCGGGCTCGATCCATTTACAGATCGATCATCATGGGCGTTGTCGTTAAGGAAATCGAGATTGCCTCCCCCGTGCCTCCGGCTAAGTTGTTCAAGGCCTTCGTTCTTGACTCTGACAAGCTGTTCCCCAAGGTTCTCCCACAGGGCTTCAAGAGCATCGAGCTCCTCGAGGGCGATGGCGGGCCTGGCTCCATCAAGAAGATCACTGTTGAGTTCGGGAAACGTAGAACGAGAAAGCAACAACCGGAATGTGTAAAAAGTGGGTCTGTAATTTCATCTCTCTTTGTTCTTGAGTACATGAGGTATATATACATATGAGAAGTGACAATCAGTCAGCTTAATTCCCAGGATTAGGAGATCCCGGGGGCATGGGCGTTGCAGGGGGAGTGGCCGAGCTCAGCAGCGTGGGTTTCATCAGAGTGGGTGGACAGAGGCATGGGCGGCCCTGTGGACTTCCTGACCCAGCGCCTCTTGTCAATGGGCTTCACATGTTGGGCCAGGCTCTTTCGTGGGCTGTCATGGACCGAGCCCGACGGGGGAAGTGGGCCCATAGCCGGTGCCCATCAATCACCTTCACCGAAGGTTGATCCTTTACATATATATACATATATACACACACACACACGCACACACATACACTGCTCTATTTTATTCTTCTGATATATTTGGATACTAATTATTACTTGTACATCACTCGGACTGTACTTGTCACATGCCTGTAAGAACTCACTCTCAACGACTGATCTCGAGGCAGACATTTTTATTTTCCGTGCTCAGGCTAAGGGGTAGCTGGCCATGAGGCGATTTTCCTCTGCTATCATTGGACTAATAACTTTATGCAAGACGGATTTTCTCTTCTGAACTCGATTCACTTCTCATAAGCCAGTCATTTTTCCGATACCTTTTTTTTATACGTCCGAAAGAATAGTATGCATTGGTAATAAACTTGTGAGTCTTCCATTTTCTCGATTTCTTGGCAGCCGAGCAAGTCAAGTATGCGAAGCAAAGGGTCGAATTCGTGGACAAGGAGAAGCTGGTTTACCACCACAGCTGGATCGAGGGGGATGTCCTGAAGAACCTGTTCGAGAAGGTCACGGACGAGATCAAGTTCGAGGCCGGCCACGGCGGAGGCTCGGTGTGCAAGATCACCACCAAGTTCTTTGTCATCGGAGATGCTCAGCTAGACGAGGAGCTGCTCAAGGGCGGCAAGGAGAAGGTCGTGGGCCTCTTCAAGGCCGTCGAGGCCTACGTCTTGGCCAACCCATAAGATGTATGAGGTCTACGATCGGGAAATACTAAATATTCAGTACCAACACTGACCCATTAATGTAGCAGGTGATTAAGGTTTTAGTATAACTCAAGAAATATGTGTCCGCCAAGACCTAAATATAAGAGTCTCTTCTAAAAATGTTTCTCAAAGCAAGAACAGAATCCGGGACCTTGACCTCACTAAGCTGTATGAGAGTAAATTTTGGACCATTAGACTACTGCCATTAGTTATCCCACTGACAATATGTAATGTACTGATGTAAGACCCAATTCTTAACAATCCTCATAAACATGTGATATAAGTCCAGATGACAAAAAATGATTAGCATTATCGGCTTCGCTCTTGTGTGAATTATTTGATAGTTTATTTTATTTATCTATTAATAAAACCCCACATAACCTTTTCTATAGAAATGATTGTATATCTGCCGGCAGTTTGGTTCGAGTATTATCAAATTATGGAGATGTCAAAATTAAATTTAAATTATAGTGAATTTTTTTTTTGAAAAAAGGATTGGAATGTGAGATTGTGATGTTTGAAATAACGTAAAATTGGTTATAAAATTTAGTAGACATATATAGGTAAAATAATTGTAAAGTTAATCGTAAAATTAAAATGCCAAGTGTATTCAAATTGCTGTAAAGTACAATGTAGTATGAAATTCTACCATAGTTAGTTTGAAAAATTGACTTGCACGTAGTTTATTGGAATAAATTGTCAAGATCAGTATTGTTTTTTATAAAAGATAAATCCAAATATATATACAATAAACCATATACAATGCATTATATATATATATATATAAACTAGCTACTAACATGATATCTTTCTTTCGACCCTCGGATTTAATTGACTACAAGTTTCACATTTGGGTCCGGCAAGATGTGAGCCCGCATAGTTGTCTATAATATCATGTAGCTCGTTTCCCATCTAGAAGCCAGAACTTTACGTAATAGTACCTAATTCTCTTATAAATCAGGTCTGGATTCATTTTTCTACCCAATGTTGGATTATTTCACAACACGACAAATGTAAGATAATTGTCGGCGGAGGACATTGGTTTCCTTAGCTGTATTAGGCTTTGGGCAGTATTTTATTAATAAAACCAGTGTTAGACGTTGATTTTTTAGTGCGTCTGATATGTTCGTGTTTAAATATGAAAGTCTAAACATTGCTTAGCGAGCACTTGAATCGTTCTATGCTACCCTCCTTTCATAATTAAAAAAAAAATTGAGATGGTTCGATATCTCTTTTCTTAAGTAAGGTTTTGTATTAAAGTCTCGTAAATGGACAACATTTATGACCATGAGAGATTTATCTCTCAGTGGACTGACTGATTCCGCTCGAGTTCAGGTCAGTTAAGATCAGTTGAATTTCTAGATACCGATCAGTACTAATACGAAAAAAAAGAAAAGGAAAATGACGCCAGCGCACGCGCACATCAACTGTCCGAGTTTACAACTTGAGACTGACCGATTAACGACTCCCATGGAAATTCATTAATGCGAGGCCCGCTCACTCTTGCCTTCACTCTCTATTTAAACACTCCCTCCAACCCCTTACCTTGCATCTCATCCAATTCCATAAGCTCTTGAGTTTTCCTATATCCCGAGCTCCGATTCTCCGTGCATACTCTTCTTGGAATCATGGAAGCAGTTACGTTCACCGAGGA
The DNA here is from genome assembly GCA_025802135.1 of Lagerstroemia fauriei. Taxonomy (NCBI): domain Eukaryota; kingdom Viridiplantae; phylum Streptophyta; class Magnoliopsida; order Myrtales; family Lythraceae; genus Lagerstroemia; species Lagerstroemia fauriei. The sequence continues at coordinate 5,391 of JAOYND010061663.1, read as the reverse complement.
AATCAGCAGCCCGATCCCGGCTCAGAGGATGTTCAAGGCCCTGATCCAAGACGGAGACAACCTCATCCCCAAGCTCATGCCCCAGGCTATCAAGAACATCGAGCTCATCCAAGATGACCGCGGCCCCTGGAGCACCAGGCAGATGGACTTCACCGAAGGCTAGTCATTCCCATGCCCTTACTCTTTATTTATAGTACTCGAACTGCTATAGCAGAATTTTGAGCCTTTAAAACGATCGGATCGTCCCCACCACTAACTGTGTCGTAAAGTTCGTAACGTAACAGAAGCCTTCCAAGGATCTGCTGAAACCTTCGATCCGATTTTTCAAATGGATCGATCTAATGTGCGTTGTATATACATTATCATTTATACTGTATTCGATAAAGTCTGAACGGTTCGAGTTGCTACTCTGCAGTGTGTAAGAAAACCGGTTCGGTAAGAACCGAACTAGAAAGAACCTGCTTCTCCTTGAGGCGAACGTGCTCTATTTGCAGAAGAAATAGGGAGGAACAGGAGAAAGAGGGGAGGGAAGAATAAGGTTTCTAAAACTTTCGTGGACAGTTGATTTTCTTTGGCTTTGCTAAATCAGGTCGTGGAACTTTTACTGACAGGTCAAGTTATTCGTTAATAGAAACTGATATACTGACAGATTATTTCATTCGTCAGTAAAACATTACTAACAGATTCTGTTGTCAGTCGGTAGAGATTTTTACCGACGGAGAAAGTTAGTCACTATAGACGGTTTATAGCGACGAGAAAAATTTCCGTCATTAATATACCATTCTACAATGACGGATTTGCTGACTGTAGTGAAAAAAGCGTACTTTACTGACAGTTTACATATTTGTCACAAAAACCTACATATACTTACGGAATTTTTCCGTCAGAAAAAAACTATCAGTAAATGACAATTATTTTGTAGTGCTGATATGTGTACAAGGAAGTACCGTCGACACCGAAAATCCGAACGAGCGAATGATTCTCTTTGAACATTTTGGATTGACAATCAAAACCAGTCTTGGAACCGATATCATGTTACATTGTCGCGCGCAGGTAGCCAGCTGAAGCACTTGAAGCATAGGAACGTCAGCTACATGATGATCGAGGGCAGCGAGCTGATGCACAAGGTCGAGTCGATCTCCTACGAGATCAAGTTCGAGATGGCTCCTGATGGGGGATGCAAGGTGACGAGCGTCAGCAAGTACCACCTGAAGCCCCGGGTCGCGATCGACAAGGAGGAGATCAAGGCCGGGAAGGAGAAGGCCATGGCTGTTTTCAAGGCCGTGGAGGCCTATCTCATGGCCAACCCCGAGGCCTATGCGTAGAGCCGGGAGAGAGATTTCTGGGTTCGGGATCCTAAGATGCATAGTCCGATGTTGGGAATAAGATTTTTCGGAATTTACTATTGCAATAAAGCTTGCATTAAATGAGACGTGAGATCTCGGACCTGGGAAGGTGCTGGTGGATGTCGGTCCGATGTATAGAAGTCAGCAGCCATTAATGGACAACATGGTTGTGATTCTGAGCATTGTTCCACAAGGGACTTACTTCATCAGTGACTACTTGGTAATAGTTCATCTAAAATCCCGATTCTACGATCGAGACAGTTTAAACTAATTCTGGTCTCCGGCAGAATATAAGAATAACATAACTTTAAATAACTCTTACAGTTAGAGGATAATGGGCTCTCCGATATTTTTTAAATTAAAAACGAAATAAGTGATAATTTAAAATTATTTGAAAAATCACCTGATATTTTATATTATTTTCTCTAGATAAAAACCCTGATGATATAAAACCGGATTAAATAGGAGTTCATAAGTTCACAGATTCAATCAGTTCGACTAGAAATGTCGATCCCTTGTAAGATTCATAGAGATTTAACGTGTAAATTCTCACCTCGCCACTTAATTTGGCTAATTTTTTTTCCAGAAGATTTCGTCCTCTCCGGTCCAAATCTCTGGTTCCGTATTCAACCTGCCCTTGACCATTTTTTTTTTCAAATCGCATATATGAATATGCATCTACGTTTATACTATATATATATATATATATATATGCACACACTATTACATTTAAAGAGATAAAAATCTCGTATTTACATGATGCACGAGTTAACAAAATTTATTCATTTTAATATTTTTAATAAAATCCTAAAATAAAAATAGAAATAAATGAATTTATTAATTTATAATACTACGTAATCACTGTCACATGATATAATTATACACGCAATATACAAAACTTTCTCGTCTTCCTCCATCATAAATAAAATTACTTCACTTTTCTTCTCCTGTTTAAAAATAAGAAATCCACAAATTTCACATATTAATTATAATAAGAATTTTATTTAATTATTTTGAATTGATATTTCAATTGACGTAGGATTCAGTCTCTTTAGTCCTTAGAAATTCAAAGCGATCCGCCTACTTTGGTCATGTTAGCTCGATTCAAAGTGAAAAAAGAAATCAAATCTCAAATGGAATGAATAGAAAATGAAGCCTCACCTACTCCTCCTTCTTTATTCATTTGCGAGAAATAAATATTTATAAATGTTTAGCAGTAAATCAGAATTGATTCAAGTAAAAAATCGGTCATACTGCAATCTCACATATTCAACTTCAATTAATTTTAATTTTTTTGACATATTCACGGTGGATGAGTAACACAGACCGAATAGACTCTCTCTTATTATGTGCAACTGATATATCACTTGACAATACTTATATTCTGTTATAAAATAATAAAATTTAATCATTTTAATATTTTTATAAAATTTTAAAAACAATAAAATAACCCTATAAATAATTCAATCATGACACACATTAATACAGTCACGTGATATACTAAAAGTTTCTTATCTTGCACCATTGTCTCCATCTTCTTCCTCCTCTTCTATAAATACCTCCCTCGATCCTCACTCACCCCACACCACAGTCACTCTCATCTCCTCTTCTTACTTGCCCTTTAGCATTTCCTCTCCCTCTCTCCGATCTAATTTCGATTTCCGGCACGCTTCATTAACCGATCGATCATAATGGGCATCGTTGTTAAGGAAATCGAGATTGCCTCCCCCGTGCCTCCGGCTAAGTTGTTCAAGGCCTTCGTTCTCGACTCCGACAAGCTGTTCCCCAAGGTTGTCGAGGCCTACGTCTTGGCCAACCCATAAGATATATGGTCCAGTAGATCACGAAATACTAAGTAATGGGACATAAATAATCGGAAATAATTAAGAGAAAAACATGCTTCTTTTTTGTGTGTTTTGTTTTTGATGTTTGGAGGCCTTTGTTGTATGGGTATGAATGAAGTCATAACTGGAAAATGCACTGCTCCTTGAAAATTCCTAAAAATGGAAAAACTAATTCTATGATATAAAAGTTTAAAGTGATACACAGGATTTTAAACATTTGACCTGATTATGCAATTTACATAGACAAAACTACCCGTCTCTCCCCGCTATTTGGCACTTGATCATGTTAAATCTAAAATCTCACGTCACTAAAATATAAAATAGTGGGACGTCAGCATCCATCAGTTTAAATTTTTAGGTCGAAATGGACTCCCGATTTTTTTATAGGCCAACCCACTACCAAATTTTTTATAAACAAAAAGGGAATAGCAGCAGTAGTTACTCAGCCAGTCCCGCTACGTAATGTTCAAATTTTTGTATTTAACTGCGAACATGTCAGACGAATTGATCAACTAATACTAACGATGGTCCCGTTATTGTAACATCATCAATGGACATCTATAGTTTAAGAAGCCGGTGTATGTCCGCCAAAACCCAAGTATAAGAGTTTTTTCTAACAATATTATTTAAAACGAGATTCGAAACTGGGATTTCGATCTTACCAAACTGCATGAGAGTGATTTTCCGCTACTAAAGTAATGTCCTTGGTTATGTAATGTACTGGTGTAAGACCCAACCAATTCTTAACAATCCTAATAAACATGTCCGGATGACAAAAAAAAATGTTTTAACAATTTGGACTTCCCCATATTTTGATTTATTTGATAGTTTATTTTATTTATCTATTAATAAAACCCATATAACTTAAAAACCATATAACTTTTTTCTATAAAAATGATTGTATATTTCAAGTCAGTTTGGTTCGAGTATTGTTGAATTATAGCCAATGTAAAAATTTAAAGAAAAATTTAAAACATAGTAAAACTTTCTTGGAAAATGGGTTGGAATGTGAAACTATGGTATTTGAAGTAATATAAAATTAGTTGCAAAATTAGTGGGCATAGGTAAAAGGTTGTAAAATTAGCGGTAAAATTGGAATGTCAAGTGCTTTGCTGTAAAAACTTTACCAACCATATTGTAAAATTTTATGAAATTTTTTCGGTAGAACAGGGGGCTAAAGCCCATTACAATGAAAAAAATTACAAAATACAAAGCCGAGGTAAGGAAAACATCCAAAGTATTTGGTGGATGATGGAAAGTACAGACACCGAGAATAAAAAAAAAAAGTGCTTTCCTCGTTAACCAATCCACACAAGCGTTAGTTTCTCGACAAATATGTCTCACTTTGATGGCCCACCCCTTAGTCAGTAGATGACGAATTGGATCAATCAAATGTGGTAAATGTGAAGCACATCGGTTTTACCCATGAATCAACCTTTGAACTAGCTCCAAATCCATTTTCAAAATAATTTGACGGAAACCTAATTGCCATACAGACTCAAATCCCATCAAGACACCCCAAAGCTCAGCAATAAGAGCAGTTGCCCTCCCAATATTTTGAGCAAAACCAAACAATCACCGTTCATTCTCGTCTCTCAATTTCACTAAACCTTATGAATAACATTTTAATGTAAAGTGTAGTGTAATATGAAAATACTCAACTTTACATCGAAATAAACCGGACCTTAGTTTGAAAATTTGACCTGCACCTAGTTGATTGGAACAAACAGTCAATATCAGTGTCTTTTATTATATATTATATAATATACATTTATATATATATATATATATACAAAAATAATTGCACGATCTAGAACGTTTGTTGAGATGCAAGTTGATGTTCAATGTTTCCGTACACAAGGGTGAGCTCTGCTCATGAAAGATACGACTAGTCATCAGTCAACTCCACGGATAATTGAATTGAAAGCCACCACAGTTCTGGTGGTAGAATGTTCAACGATATGTGTGAAAGGAGAATTCTTCTATGCAACGAGTACGGCCGTGACATTTCAAATTAATTAGATTTAATTATTTTTAAATTTATATTTTTTTCTGAATTTTATAAAAAGAATATTAAGATGATTAAAATTTATTAGTTTGCGACATGACATAAGTATTATCACACGAATATACTTGTGACCCATACGTCTCTTATGTGAAAGAGTTGTCAAGGGAAATTATAGGTGAAAGGAACCGTATTC
>JAOYND010061556.1:0-11334 GCA_025802135.1 Lagerstroemia fauriei | reverse complement strand
AGGATAAAAATTATAACTTTATAAAATATCGAGGATGAAAATGATAGCTCATTCATCTTAGTACGAACTTGATATGAATAGAAATTGAAATCTATTAGTAGATACGTGTTTGTACATATAAATTGAAATCTCGCGAACCCTTAAACTAAAATAAATTTGGGGCATAATTGTAAATTTACCATGCATAACTACCCATTTCCTACCAATTTTTTCTCTTCCACTTGAAACTTCCCCTCCCCTCTCTAGCCACATTTCTTTCTTTTGATAGATTTATTTTTATTCACACTTTTCATTTTTCACTCTTTATCAGCGATCCATACATGTAAAAATTTTATTTCATTTCTATAATACACTTTATAACTATCTAATTTAAAAGTTAAACATATATTGTTTTTACTTGAAAAATTAATTATAGATAATTACTTTCTTTAATCATACATAAACATATATTTCTAATAATTTTCATTCAAACAATGCATACCATGCGTAGTGAGGGTAACCCTCTAGTTATCGTTGGATGTGTGCATTGGGCCATTGGCTTCATCTGAGAGAATATTGTGTATAATGCGTATGTCACGTGACAGTGTTCATGTGAATCCCGACTAATTCCTGTTAGAGATGGGTCGCACACTAAGGCAATCAATCTCTCATAGTATAAATAAAAATAAATAAATTTTTCTTATTTTAAAACACTTGAATCTAAGACTTTTTTTTAAAAGAAAAAATGTATTACCATCTAAACCAAATCATGCTATTGCAGAAGAGTTCTTTTTATTTCACTGCTTTTCTTGTAGAAAAGCAATTTATTCTTTTTCACACTTATTTATCTAATATTACTAAAATAAGTAAAGTTTCTTCCATCAAGTTGATCGACTGTTCAATATTTTGATCAAATAATTTTTTTTATTTGCACCATACAATATTTTCGAGCTAGTCGAAGTGCGCCAGGAGACTAATAATTATATTTCAATATACTGAACGGTACAATTATTGAATTTTCCTATAAAATAAGATGTCTTAAGCTACATTACTGAAAAGTTCTATATTCCTATCTTGTTTCATGACCGACGGTACTAGAGAACTTTTTCAGCCAGTTGACGTGTCGGTTTCTCACTTCAATTAGTGGTACTATCCTCTGTAGTCGTAACTTATCATGTAATGTAAGAATTATTGGGCTGTGCAAAAAAATGTTGAGATGCACTTAACCGAGCAAAAAATAATTGAATAATACAAACTGGTTTATTAACGGTTTAATTTTTTCATCGAGAAGATGTTTGGTTAATTACTTGATATAATTAATTCGGTTAATTGTGGCTCACCGAATCAAACCATTTCTAATTAAAAATTAAATTAAATAATAAAATATACAATTTTAAACTAAAATAAACATTCAATTAGTTTTTTTATGGTTTCATTTGGTTAATTTCGAACTGACCGATCCAAATGCATTTTATATACGAAATTCTATTTATTTATATAAAAACTAGTTAAGCAATTAACCGAATTGTTTGAACCGATTTTCAACAATTTGATTTTTTTTCTTCTTAAAGTGGTTACGGTTCGGTCCCTGTACCGCTGAACCGATCCTAATCGGAAATGTGGTTCGATTCAATTCGAAACGATTTTTCAAACGAACTAAACCATGAACAACCCTAAGAAGTACTAATTTAAATTAGAGTAAATGAATAAATGCGTATTAATCACATGTAAATACTTATTAGTCTTCTGTTATCATGTTAATGAGGAATAATATCATTTAATTTATTTTATTCCGCATATACATCTTTATCAGAATCTTCCTTGAGCGTACATGTTTGTCTAAAGTAGTAGGAAAGCATAAAAGAGGGTACTATTGTATAAGCATATCGGTGGATGCAATTTCAGTGTGACGTGTCATGCTCTTATTTGCTCAAAAGATCGTCGATCAATTTGTTGCCAAGGACAGGAAAGCGACAATGGGGAAAATATACCAACAAAGGTTGGCGCAGTTGGAAGGGAGCTGTGTCGCTTAACCAGAGGTCTCGGTTTCGAACCCTGGGAACGCAGTGTGCCTTGTTGGGAGGGGTCTCCGGGAAACCGCCTGACCGTACCCCAAATCCGAATTAGTCGGTTGGCTGCGGCGGCCGGACACCGGGTGGGAAACCAAAAAAAAAAAGACAATGGGGAAAATATGAAATGAGGATGGGACATAAATATAACTTTAGTGCCACTAATTCCTGCTAGATAAGGCAATCAATCTCTCACAGTATAAATAAACGAGTTCTTTTTATTTCACTGCTTTCTACAAGAAAAGCAATTTATTCTTTTCACACTTATTTATCTAATATTACTAAAATAAGTAAAGTTTCTTCCATCAATTTTTTTTTTCTGGATTTCCATCAAGTTGATGGACAAGTACTGTGGTCAAAATAGAAAGATTTTTAAAGAAAAGGCTAATGAACATGCGTATGATTTATGTGAAAGTTTACGAGATTGAAAGTTTGATACTCTCCTTGAGCACATAACTCTTGGTGAGATTATCCATATATTTGGCTTACAAATGGGCTTACCGAGAGTCATGATTTTGTGTGATGCTTATAAATTTAGAAGAATAAAATCCTCATTATCAATAAAAAGAGGAGAAAATGATAGCAGAAGTCTTATATGTTCGCCAAATCTTGCATGTGAGTTCTAAATATTTTAAAATGAAATATCAAGTCCTATTTATTACCCACCGTTATAACGTTTAGTCCTTTCCGTCACCTCTAATTAAATAGGAGCTGAGTTGGCATATTTTAATGTGACGTGTCAATTTTTTATACTCATATGGATATTTTAATTCCACAGTGTATTGAAATATTATCTTTTTATTTTTGAAGTGATAATATTAAAAAAATTTATATTTTTATATTCTTATATTTTCGAAGTAATAATATTTAAAAATTTTATATTTTTATATTCTTTGTCTACATAGGATTAAAAATATCCCATCATCATAAAAATTGACACATCACATTAAAATGTGCCACATCAACTCCTATTTAACGGCAGGTGATTGAAAGGACTGAACATTACAATAGTGGTTAATAAATAAAACTTGATATTTCGTTTTGAAATATTTAGGACTCACTTATAATATTTGACAAACATATAAGATTTTTGCTATCATTTTCTCATAAAAAAAGTAGCCTTATATTTTTTGCATATAAAATTTTGGATGAGAGATTTGTAAAATGAGAAGTTTCATTCTTGGTAAGAGATGTAACTCTTAACTAGTTGATCGGACCTTTACATTGATTCACCATGGTCCATTGGAAGGGTGAATACAATGTGATATACATTAAAATAAAGCAGTGTTGTCAATTGAAGACCTCCAAACACATTATGATCTGAATATTTTACCCTTAAATACGATCTATTAAATTATATTTGTTCTTGTGAACTTTTACATATTTAGTTATGAGCTTTTCTTTCTCCTTTTGTAAGCAAGGTATAAAACGCACCAATGGGCTACCTGTCTCTTTGAAAGTGATTGTCCTAATTGGTTATATGGCTTTACCTCCTTTTTCAATTTTTATTATTTATTATTTTGTTATTATTTTTTTGGGAAAAAGGGATTTGCTTGAATTTGAAATATTTGCATCTTGTTCCACTTGCTTTTCCATTTCCTACAATTAATGAATTAATTAATGTTAATTAATTTGTCTTCTTTTTTCTGTTGAATAATTGCTAGCATCGATACCGTCCGACTCTCCCGAAACAACAAAGTCCATTCACATGACACATGACCCATCCACCCTTGCAATGATGGAAGGATTTGGAGTAAGAAAATTGGAAGAAGAATATCATTCCAAATCGACCCAAAATTATTTTGTTTTGATGAACAAAAAAGTACTTTTCATTTAATTAACCGGTGGCAAAAACGTCTAGATTGATCTTGAGGATCGAGCGAGCAAGCTTTTTAGCCGATTCATCAATTCAGATCTCACCGGCTCCTATCCAATATTAAATTCAAGAAAAAAAACAGTTTTAATGAATTTTAATGTATGTTTAGTGTAATTTCGAGCTTTAAAATTGAAAAATAAATAAAGTTTGTAATGAGTTGTAAAAATAAAGATGAATGTGAAGATGGAGATAAAGATTTTGCATAAGGGTGTGAAGATTATTGATTTATAATAATATGAATTCAGAGTTGTTGTATTTAATTCTCATAATTATATATTTTTATTATTATTTATGACTCAATAAGATGCGCTATTACAAGTCAACGAGTGTGAGAGATCGCGTGTGTCACAATAGATTTTCCTTGATATTCTCGACTCCTGGTTAGGTTTCCCTTCATTACTTAGTCAATCGATTCATAGCAGAGATACTTGTGTTAGTGTATCATGTATATAGGATACTACGTATATTCTATTGCCATATTTAGGATACTGTGTATCTTCAATTAGAATATTTCTCGATCTTATTTTCCTAATTTGATTCTGAGGTCCAACTTATATATTGGAGCCTCCCACTATATTTTACTCAGATCATCTAATATAATTTCCATTTTCATATTTTGACATGATATTAGAGTGGGCTGATCATGAAATCATAGCACGCCAGTCCCAAGTATGAAACTCGTGACCCGTTAAGCCCGAGACTAGAAGAAAAATGCACCACCCATGGTCAGTTTATCGAGTACAAAGAAAAAGTCTGATTCGCTTGTTAGCCTGAGGATGGAAGAGAAGGCTTGTCTTGTCGTAATTTGCCCCCCTTACCCGAGACTGGAAGAGAAATGCTCAGTTCGAGGTCGGTTGTTGACAACGGGTGTTTAAGGGACTTGTCAAGTGCGAACACATTGCCACATGAGAGTGGGTGTTGAGAATTAAATCCCTCATTGGGTACCACCACTTAATAACTTAGCCTTTTAGGTGAAAACAGATTCAATACTCTTATAGGCGTGTGAGAGTTCTATTGAGGGTTACAAGATTGACTTGTAACTAGGGGTGGATAGTGGGTTGGCTCCCCAATTGCATTTAGTGTCTATTTGGTCCAAATATTATTAAATTACATAAAATATTACGATTACGATACAAATTTTTATCATAGTAAAATCTTGTTGGGTTATAAATTGAAATGTGATATTGTGATGTTTAGATATTATCACAATTTAACTTAAGTTTTTGGGTCTAACTCCATTCAAACTTGGTGAATAGTACCAAGCATATTATTGTGTGCTCTCACACTTTGTCAAGCTAAGTGTAAAACTCGTGGTAAGAAAAGAAGTCTAAGACCGGAAGAAATAATGCACGACTCGTGGTTAGTAAACCAAGTTTGCAAGAGAAAGCTTGATTCATGACGATGATTCCTTTACTTGAGTAAGGAGGAAAAATGTTCGGCTTATGATTAATAGTGAAGGATGGATATTTAAAAAGACACCTGATAGGTGTGAACTACATTATTACGTGAGGTTGATATCGGAAGTTACAATTCTGCGTTGGATAAATACAAAAAAGATCATGCTAATATAAGAGGTTTGAACGTCACTATACGCTCATTGGAAAATTTTATTTAATTATGGGTAAAATTGGTTGTAAAATTTCATGTAATATAAGGATTTCGCATAATTTAGACATAAAAATTTTATCAACTACACTATAAAATTTTAATCAATTTTATATTACATTACAATAAACTTTACAGTAAAAAATGTATAATTTGTGTTGTAAAATTTATTGTAATGTGTTATATCGAAACGAGTGGGACCTCTGGGTCAAGGTCTTCAAGGTAATGGATAGAATCGAATTCCATGAAAGTCACATAGCATTATGTGATATTAAGATGATTTAATATCTCTTTCGCTTAAATAAAAACTTAAAACTTAAATATTTTAAATAAAGAAAATTAAGTATTAGAATAGCGTGGCTCTTGGGATGACCCAATTCAAATATTAATTGGCCTTGAGGATTAGATTTCCAATTAAAAGGAGATAGAAAACTAGAAATAAATGAAAACTAGGGGATGGATTTAAGGGGCACCGGTTGATCGCCTCTAAACTTAAATATATGTGAGATCATTTACATTTTTTACTTGATTTTATCCATTTTTTTATTAAATTATCATGTGTTACCCTTAAATTATTCATATTAATCTTTTATGGAGTATTACCCCTGAACAAATTTTCTGAATTTGTCATGGTGAAAATCCTATGACCAAATGACTCCACTTCACACCGTTAATAGAAAAACACCGGGACAAGTGAGAAAAAGAGATTGGTGTAGTGATATCGTCATCAATCTGATATCAAGATTGAATTCAGTTCTCATCAATAAAACTTATTATACCCATTTATTTCCTATTCCTTTATCCCCTTATGTATTTTTTTAAAAAAATATTGGGAAAAGTTCTTGCAAATAAGTAGGAAAAATTGTACTGTTGGTACAAAACCTTTTTTTTGTAACTCCGTGCTACAAAACGTTTCCAAAATGTAACGTTTTAGTGCAAATCCTTTCACTAACATCGTTAAATTTACTGACATGGCACTGTGACGTGGAAGTAATTATGACAATTGTATTGATATGACATAAAAATAAGTTTAAGGTAATAAAATAAAATAATAATAAAATAAAAAACTCTCTCTCTCTTCTCCTCTCCCTCCCCTCATGCGCACTCTCTCTCTTTCTTCTCCTCTCTCTCTCCTCCTTACGTCTTAGTCTTACGTACACACAACACTCTCTCTCTCGCCCCTCATACATACTCTCTCTCTATGTCTCTCTCTCCACATTTCAAAGAAATTTAACAATCTACAAGGAAGATGGACTGATTTATTCTCTTCAACATCTTGCTATAATTCAGGTTCCAATTTCTAGGAAGAGCTCGAGAAGCTTGGAATCATTATTTTGAAAATGTTATTGTATTGATAAATTTAAAATAATATAAAATGATAGTAAAAATATGATTAAAATCAATCGATCAAACAAATCAAATCAAATCGAATTAAATCAATCTCTCTCTATCTCTACCGCCCACCTCTCATCCGTACTTACACGTACTTTCTCTCTCTCACCCACTCTCTCTCTCACACATATCCACATGTCCTTTCTACCGACACAAAAAGGTAAATTCCTACCTCTCTCTCTCCTCCTTTCCCCCTGTTCTCCGGCCAATTCCTCCATTCTCCCTCATCAAATAAATTTTTATTAAAACTAAATTAAAATTAAAATAATAAAATTTAGAAATAAAATATGAAAAATAATAAAATATAAAATTGAAATAAAAATACATTTCTCGTTTACCTCTAAATAAAAAGAGAATAAAAATGTAAAATTCTATTGGTAAAATTCGATCTCAAAACTTTTTATTCCAAATTGAGAGCAGTAATACTATAATATTTTTTTCAAGTAGTTGCTCTCTCTATATTTACTTCTTTTTTCTTTAAAATATAACAATTATAAAAATAACAATAGTCATAGTAATAACAAATGAATAGTCATAGTACGTAGGCAATGCTGACATGGGAAGAAGCAGGCGGGAGTAGTGTTTTCTATTTTTTTTTTAATTGCTAGCTCTGCAATTGATGGATTAGGGCGGCTAGGGTTAGGAAGAGGAAGGAGAAAGAAGAAAAGGAAGGAATCAGTACCATGCATAAGATCTAGTATATTCTTCTTCCATTGACATAGCAAGGTACTAATATTGGTTGTGTAAGACGATCTGATATCTTTTCTTCTTAGGAAAGGTATTGGTTTGAATCTTGTAAATAAAAAAATCAATGATTGGGAGACTTTACCCCTTGTTGGGTTGACTCAACTCAAGTCTAAATTATTCAAGATCCGTTGAATTTCTAAATACTATATGGTATAGACTGAAAAAGAAACCCTAAGAGGAATGCACATCCTATTATTGAAAGAGCGGATGAAAATGAGGATAGGAAAATGAAAAGGAAAAGAGAGAAGAAAACATCAGACTCCTCGCTGAACTGTATAAACTCGGCTTAATTTTAAGGTTGTAGCCTCGTATTTCTATTAAAAACGAAGTATGATTATGCTTATTGACAACAATGAACGTATAGATATGCGCTCACAAAGCTGATCTAGGTAAGTAAAGCGTACCGTGTCGAAAAGTAGTCGTTCGACATCCACAAGTCTTCTTGACCGGAGTCTTAACTGAGAAAAATCACTTCTAAGCAATATCCCATGCCACCTCCTTCTACAAAGGGAGAAAGATAAAAGGATCTTCAATGTTTTGTTGCAAACTTAAATCTCTTTATATAGGAAAGAGGATAAGTGTTTTCCAGGGAAATTTACTGGAAATTGCTGCAATGGGACCCAGTGACCTTGACTTGACTAGGAGATGTTAAAAAAAAGTTAAAAAATCAAACCGAATCATTGAAGGATCACAGAACTGAACAAAAAATAATTCAATCGCTCGAATTTATTCTATAACCGTAAGGCTTTTTCTCAATAAGAGGTTTTGGTTAATTGATTGATATAGTAGGTTCAGTTAGGTGCGATTTATTCAGTCGAACCGGTTTTCTAAGTGATAATTAAATGAAGCTGAAATAAGATATAAAAAAGACATTTTAAATAAAATTTCCCACCGAAACAAACCAATTTCATTTTATCAATTAAATTATATTTATTTCTCTACAAAAAGTGGTTAACAGGTTGGCCGAACCGTAAAAAAAGGTTCTATGCTGTTCGATATGTAATAGAGTGGACATTTTGCTCACTAGGAATCATTTATTTATGCCATATTAAAACGTACATTAGTATAGAATTCTAATACCATATAAATTTTTTTTTTTCAAAATATAGAAAAGATAAGTCTTGTATGTAAAGATATCACCAGTTACAGTGGTTGCATGATGATACAGTAGATAAATTTTGGTTATTTCTATTTTTTATTTTTAGAATTTGATAATAATTTTAAAAATAATTAAATTTTATTGATGAGTGTCGCCACATAATATATGCCCCAAAATACAAGATACTTAACTTACTAAGGAAGCATTTACCCAACTCTCCTTTGCCTCTAAACAGAAGTACATAGACTTTTAAGAGTTTAGCGCAAAGTCTTCATACATAATTAGCTTGTGAATGAAGAGGTGATGCCAAGTCCCATGTCGGACCTCGAGCCAACATCACGGTATGTTGTCGAGGTGTCCGCACGATACACTCGATGTCGCTCATATAACCGAACTCTCCCTGCTAATTTCTTTCATTTTTTTAATGAGAATTCTACAGTTCAGTTGCTGGATTGTTCAATAGATGGTGAAACTGATTACGAGCTATGTTGTATCCTTTTAATCTATGCGTATCATTGATCATGAGTAATTTAAATTGCTAAATGGTCTAGTTGCCGGACTTTTGATTATATTGTGCACTCCGATCATAGGCTCGAGTCACATGAATCATGTGAAAACAGTACACTTCGAATGTGGATTGACTATCAGAACCTCAGCTGCACGAGAAAGTCTTTTATGATACGGTGTCATCACGTGACAGTGTTACGTGGTGACAAGAGCCAATCAAATACGATTACTTCTATAATTTTTTTTATAAAACCTAAAAAATAAAAAATAACTCTAAGAAGAACTGATTTTGATTGGCATGTGTTACCACGTAAACAGTAATATTGTGTTATGATAGACCTAGTAGATGCCGTGTAATATACTTTTGAGGTTGCTCATCTTGTCCGCTGAAAGATCGATTTCGAGAAAGGGAGAGTGGTGCAGTGGTACTAATTTGAGATAAAAAAAAATTTCAGATTTAATTTTTTTAGTAGAAACAAACTGTGTTCCTTTAAACTCTACTTTTACAATTTCTTTTGGTTGATAGATCTCTCTTATTATTGAAAAATAATTAAAAGTGTTGAGATTTGTCCATTTTGCAACTGAGCTGGAAAACACGTGTAGCCTTATTGATGCTACAGTATGTGAAAAAATTAAGCGACCAAGGAGATAAGAATATTAGAGATGTTGGCAGACATAAACATGGTTGGGTATATTCTAAAATACAAAAAGTATTTAGGGCATCGGATATACCACGTGATAATACTAATGTAGTATATTCGTCAAATTAGGATTCGTTGTTTGTTAGAGCTTTTTGTATTTGATAAGAAAATAAATTACCAATAATAAAATTATCTTTTTATCCTCGGAGTTACTGTTACAACTCACTAAATATTGCCATAATCCTAATGATCTTCCATGATTATCTCTCATAAATATCTTCACGATCATAGCCGATTTTCGATATTTAGCTCTTATTTTCTCTATAAATACCCATTCACACTAGTAAAAGGTACACATTCTGTAAACCACATTACTGATGAAAAAGAAGGTACACATTCTATGACTCGAACTCACCTCTATATTTATAGTTATTAGTGACTGACTTGAGTGTCAGAAGGTTAAATCGGGCTCTCACCCCTGATAGGACTTCTTTTCACGTTTTCAGGTCAACTTTCGGCAAGATTATGGGGAGGCACTCAATTCTATACATCGGAGGATCGCAAAGGTAAATCTCTGTGGCCATTAGAACAATGATCATATCAATTGGTGCTTTGATTGAAAGTCGACACCGCTGAGCTACGAAGAGCAGCGAGGCAATATCTAAACTTGAGAAGGACAAAAATCGAAGAACGACCAGGTCAAATGAAGGAGTTATCAGAGGCATCAATGACAAAGCCTACCTCTCTCTCAATTAATTCAAGGCGGATCTTGCAGGAAAGTAATCCTTTTTCTCTCTCATGGAATTTTCAACGCTAGTACACTTCAAAATCAATGTTTTTCTAGATGAACAATGATGTGAGCTGATCCGTGCAAGGGCATTTATTTTTTTTCAAACCTACGGTTTGTGATGCGGTCCAAATGAATAACCCGAAAATTCAAAAGGCGTTTAAAAAATCGGTTTGACCAAACCAGTTTGACCGAACAGTCACCGGTATCTCTTTTTAACGAAAGAGTATGATTTTTCGCATGGAGACGGACTTCTGAGCAGTCACCGGTATCTCTTTAATTTTAAAGAGTATAGTTTTTCCACTTGCAAAACACATAGAATATATATAAATGCATACACACACATATATATTGGATCCAATGAATTTAGGATTGATTATCTGATGGGCCACATGATGGTAAGTAAATATTATCTGATGGGCCACATGATGGGGAAGTAAATATTCAGTGTGTAATACACACATCGTGTAAATCTCTCTTGAATCTTGACAGGTGTGAGACCTTCACAATTCTCAACTTTATACATGTTGACATCTGAATGAAAATTTACACGATAAACTTATTATGTATTATAAACTGAATGTTTTTCCTCTGCCATGATGGGAACCTCAAACATTTTTCTTTCCTTCCTT
>JAOYND010061455.1:0-11335 GCA_025802135.1 Lagerstroemia fauriei | reverse complement strand
TAATAGTTATGGTAATTGCTCGGGTGATTAACATTAATTTGTTCATTTATCACAATTTGATTGGTATTTTCTCACATTACGTGGTGAGATAGGATCACGTAAGAATTTCTTCTTTTGATTATATAACTCCGGATACTTGTAAAGAATTAGTCCAATGCAATGTTGGGATCATTAAATGCAGTTCCTACTCGTTGAATTTGGTATTTGGCTTTAGCAATACCCATTCATCAAAAAATTCGATTTACCAACCGGCGAATCAATTTGTAGACAATCCTCCCTAAAGCTTGTCCACTTCTCACTTTGCCTTCCAAACTCAATGTGGAATGTTCCCATTTTATTTATAGGAGAGTAATGCAGAGAATCAAACATAAAAATCAGAATTTGATTTGGGAAATATTCTTGGCATTGATTTGTCAAAACTAATAATGCGTGGAATTCACTCCTCCAGTCTTTCCCTTGCTTTTACTTTAAAAATCACATTATTCTTTGTAGAAGGTCTCCTTTTTTATATTGACGGTATCGGACACTATAATAATCGACTAATCTATCGGATGGTTATCATTAATCCCCAGATATCAGCCTCCGGAAGAGTCGAACGCTGGACCTGGCCCACTGTATATTGTCAGCTTATCGGCAGATACGCCACTTTGGAGGCTTTTTTTTTGTAAGTAGTGTCTCCTCCTTTGTGTGGTTTGTCTGTACATTGGATCTCAAATTTTCGCTTTATTTTCTGGAAATAACGAAGCGGAGAATGGCTTCTTTTTTGGTGCAGCTTCTGGCCTCCACAGAAAAGGACATAAATATTCTTTCTTCCTTTTTCCCCTCCATTGTGCTAATGAATTTTGTTTAATTCAATCTAATAAATTTTTTTATTTCTCTTCAGTTACATGTATCCATGCAATCACACCCTAAGGAAAGGAAATGATAACCCGAATGGTGATTTCGATTCCATTCTATTCTTACCTGCCAAATATGCCATAAGGTTAGAACTTTTTCAGTTATGAAATTTCTTCATTTAGAATTCTCGAATTCAAAATTTTATTTAAAATAAAAAATGCTTCAAAATAATTCAAATGGAACCATCATGTTTCCTCGAGTTTTATTTTGGCATTATTCAATTGAAATACTAGAAAGGGTAATACAAAAGTGTATAAACTGCATGGCGGTTCGAATTCTATATGAATTTTATCTAGACTAGCCTAGTCACTTAGTGAGTGTGGTTGTCCGTTCCTTGGCATAGCTGTTTCCCAAACTGCAATATAGGAGACCATGCACAGCCACGAGGGTTTGTAAACTACTCACTCACTAATCTCATATTTGAATTCATTTTATGCAAAATCTGCTAGAATAGGCTTTTTTTTTTCGGTAAGAAACGGCTAGAATAGGCTATTTAGACCTAAACCTTAGTTTACACCGACTTTTTAAATTATATTAAATTTTTTATGGTGTCGCGCTCATAGGCTCAACATTAGTATCGATTATTCAACTCTTATGATATACTTGTGATTAAACTCGAAAGGTCGACCATTGCATAGTGCAGATTCCTAAGTCATCACTATTGCTGTCGCTTATGGTACATAGGTCACTTATATTTCAAAGTTTCTATTATATTTTTTGAAATAAAATTAGCTCTTTTTTTTTCCAGAAGTTAACCCACAGAGCTTGACAGGAAGAAGTGATTGCTATTAATTGTCACTCTATTTCAATCTGCACGGTCGACAAAGCCAAATCTCATACGTATATGGATTCAACACCATGGTGTGGTGGCAACTCTTCTGCTATGTCTATATAGATGCTATGACAGCTTAATTAGACTTCATCGCGAGTTCGGTAGACCCAATCATTGGCAAACTAGGCTGACTCTTGATGCTTCTGGTTTTCCTTTTTGGGTTCCATCTTGATGCGAGAACCAGCTCGTAGGGCATTCTCGGATTCAGGATCCACTGGGAAGAGAGAACCATCATGTTGGGCCTTGTCAGGCTCGGCTTTTTGGTTGCGGTAGATGGCATAGAGGATCAGTTGCATCATCCCCAGGATGCTCCCTAGCCCATTAGGCACCTGCAACATTCAATAGAGGGGAGTCCCACTAACGTCATATCATTCTCGATTAGACATAAAAATGCGTTTGGGTTGGATTCCTCATGGGTGGGAATCCCATATATCACCTCCTATTATCTTATATTAGTTATGCAAGGAAGGAGAAATTTGTGAATGTAATAGGTGTACGACTTACGTGATGTCGCAATCCAATAAAATTCGGTTAATTTTAGGGTTGCCTTTTTATATTTTTTTGGTTTTATTTTGAAAAATCTTAAAATGACTGGTTCTTATTTGCTCGTGACACCATATAAGTACTATCACACGGTATACCCGTTACACACAAAAATCTCTCATAATGACGACACATAGGTATATATAATATATCTATTGTTGTATGTGAGGACAAAACGATCTTCGTCTCACTTTTAAGTTTCCTATTTTACCCTTTATTGATAAAAAGTGAACTTTTAATGACCTTTAGATAGATAACATAACAAAGACATAATAATACATTTTATATGAATATGCAACTACCACTACTTTGTTCTGTCCCACCACTCTCTCCCGCATCCCTTCTCTGTATATTTATTGGTAGTTTTTTTCTTATCCTCCTCATCAACAAGTAGCGTACTTAAATTAAGCAGTAAATTTTATTTATCATAATTCTCTGTCAAAATAATATAGTTTGCTAGTATAAATAAGACATTCTTACTCGAAAAATTAATTATAATCAGTTTTTTGAATTGCGTATGACTAGACTGAGATTGCAGATAGGGCTAATAACATAATTGCACATGTAATTTGATTGAATTCCCACTTTTAGCACGAATTTTTTCGCGTGACCTAGGAAGACACAAACTTTAAAACATTTGTTCAATTTAGCACGCCATCTGTTTTTCAGTCAAAATTAACGGACTATCCTACATGGCACGCTTATGTGGCAAATGACGGCTGATATGGCCATGCCACATCAAAGGCATTAAAAAATGTCAAGTTTACCCTTAAATGCTATTCGTTAATTTAAAGTTATCGGGGACAATTTTATAATTTTATATTCTTCTTCCCCTAAACGTCCTTGCATATTCCTAGAACTTGTATTATACCACAGGTTCCGAATAACCAGTTGGAACCTATTTATCTGTTAATAAATAAATTGTAAATTTTAAAATCAATTAAATCGAGTAATTAACTTACGTTTAAATTAATGAAAAGTATTAAGGGGTAAACTCGATTTTTCTTAAACGTATTTGACGTGGCACTTCCATATCAGTTGTTCTTTGCCATGAAAGCATGGCACACAGGATAGTCCATTAGTTTTAACGGAAAAACAGATGGCGTGCTAAACGGAACAAACATTTTAAAGTTCGTGTCATTCTAGGTCACTCGAAAAAATTCGTGCTAAAAGTGAAAATTCGATTAAAGTGCAGATGCAATTAGATTATTTGCCCTTACAGATATTATGCATGGCACAGGCCACGTCTTGTGTGTGTATATATATATATATAAGGTTTAGTGATCTCAATAATATTAAATCTAGTACTTTTGAGTTACGGATCCGTGGTATTATATATGGTATCAAAGCCAATTCTGACCTACGACCATGGAGGATTGCAAGTGGTTATGTTAGGCTGGTCACGAGTCAGAATCGTGGGGAATAGTTTGGACCGGACTTGAGCGCACAAGGCTATTCAAACCCGATTCAAGAGCCTAGTCAGAACACTGAAGCTTTAAGGAGGGTGTGTCGCGCCATGTGATCCTTCATCCATTTTGTAAGGAGAAGATTTAGGATGTATATATATCAGGCTCGATATTTTCAAAAGTACCAAAACTAACACTTTTTTTAGATAAACTCGGGTATTATATCGTACCAGTTTATCACCCTCTTACTTGGTCACTTGAAAAAAGAGGGGGAAAAGACATGCATTTGAAAAGCCGTATTGCATTCGAAGAGGAAGAGCTTGGACTCACAAAAACGAAAGGGTCAGTTCCGAGCAAGCCATAGACGAACCATGAAGTGCCACATAAGAATACGAACAGCGACAGGCAAAAGGGCATGTACTCCACGCTCTTCGTCTTAATCACCATTTTCTGCACAAAATTGGCATCGAATAATGAGAATCTGATACCGTGGAATCATAAGACAAGAAAGTTCCAAATCTAACATACAACTACAGAAACTAAGAGGTCCCAAGTTCGAGAAAGTCTTGTATATAACTGTGTTCTTGTTGGTATTTCCTTTTCAGGCTATTCCACGCCACATTATTAAAAAAAGAAAGTCACTAATAGAGTTTAGAGATTGAGGAAAATTCTCGTACACTAAATAGTGTCGGGTGTATTATTATTTATATAGTGCTCATACATCAAATATAGAAGATATTCTCTATCTAAAATATAAAATCTCACAGATATCTCAATATCTTTCAAATTCTTTTAAATCATATAAGATACCTAAATTATCTATTATACTCTCTCCAAGAGTTACTGTTATTTCATGTAAATGGTATTGTTGATATTTGACCAGATTGAAATACGGACTAGTCTAAGCTGTTTGAATTTCTGAATATCAAATAGTATGAACTAGAAAAAAGTACTAATATAAAGAGGGAAAGTATGACGGGCTTACCATGACGGATAAAGGTGAACCATACATGACAATGCAAACAATGGAGGCAACAAGACCACATAGGAGCTTCCTAAATTTCCCATGCAGGGCAAAGAAGGAAACTAGGGCAACCGTTGTGATCACAGAGATCACGAAGAATACGAGGCCCAAAACCCTAGCCTTCTGCTTCTTGGATGCGTATATGATGAAGACCAACAAGTACACGGACTCAATTGTTGCACCGGTGCCGCTGATCGTGCGTAGCAGAAGGTTGTTGTGTGTCACGAATGGAAGACTGTACCTGGAAGAGGATAAGGATGCAACACACCAAAGGGAGAAGTAACTAGCATTGGCGTGAAGGTCGGGTTTCTTGGCACGTGAGTTCGAGTTTACTCTTAAAGGGATGCCGGGGAGTTCAGGATTGAGGATTACCATGCGTAGAGAAGGCAGTTGAGCACACTCATTGCATATGGAACACATGAAAACTGCTCTGTGCTCTTGTTTTTGATGATCCTCTTGAATGTGACCCTATCAATTTGTGCCATATCCATGCGTTGATGGAATATAGAGTTAGGGGGTCAAAGATGATTATGAAGATAAAATATAGATATTCTAACTCTGCAGGTATTTATATATATGTGCGTGTGTGAAAATTGGAGTTGGGCACCATCGTTTACTTTAAAAGGCTGATATTATAAGATGATAACATGCTTAGGATAAGTTGGAAACTCCAAAGTTTGTTTGATTTGCTAAAAGGAAAATGATAGTGGTTATAATAGATGGAAAGAATAATAGATAGGAAAATAGAAATTAATTTTTGGGGATGATTTTTTTGATCGTAAGGATTTGAGCGAGCGAATAGAAAATGCAAATTATAATAAAAGACTAATATTATCATAAATATAAATATTTTTAAAATTGTTTTTTTAGAAAAATGGGAGAAATAGAAGTTGTAAATTGAATGAAAATTTAAGGGTAATTTTATTATTTTATTTATGTTCCTTAACTCTAAGTAATAGTTATTCCTTATGTGGGAGGGGAAAACACTCCCCACTATGCGTCGAGAATAAGTGACTATGATATGCCAGTCAAAAACTGGATTAACCGCGAACTAAATGTGGTGTAAATGATTGGATTTAATCCCGGAGAGCATATGCATACGCAATCTAATACAACTTTTACATAATCATATTATCGTTTACTCTAAAAGATTAACCGATTTAACATGTTTTTCATTTATGACATCACAATACACACAAATAAAAAATGTTGTTAAATAATCAAAAGTTTAACAGACCACCATTGATAGTGATCAATCACTCGAGATCTTCCTGCAAAATATTATCATATAAAGATACTGAAACGATGAAGGTGATGGATATCTGCAAGTGATGTGCAGCTGAGAGTACTCACAATGGCGCCAAGTACAGGAACACAGCCGTGACATTTCCTGAGTCCATGAAATGGAGAAGACACAGTAAGGACCTTTATCTGGCCAACGATCACGATAACAATTCAAGTTCGAGATGGGATTGTATCAGAGGAAGAGACAAGACACGTTTTAAGGAGAACAAAGTTGAAAGACATGTACGAGGAAGACGGAGGAGGAGGGACACACCACAGACACCCATGAAGAAACGCAGAGTAACCATTTCTTCTTCGCGGTCTTCTGATGAAACTAACCCACACGATGAAGAGTAAGCAATAGGCAGCGACCTTATATAGGGACTCTCGAAAGTGGGGGCGGAAGGGAAAAAATTTTCTTTTCCTTCTCTTTTGCATTTTTCATTTTCCATTTCCTTTTTCCGATGTGTATTAGCTGATATTTTCGGCTCGAGCTGGATTAGTTAGGACATGTTGGACTTCTAGATACTAGTGGTACAAACCGACAAAAAGCTAATAGGTTCCAACCAATTTAATTTTGAATAGGTTCAGCCCATTAAGTGATAGATCTCTCGCAAATATTAATTTTCCTCGTTTACAAGATTTAAATTTAGATTTGTTAAGAAGAAGAGGTGAGAGCTATCTCAGTCAACATGAACCATGTTGGTGAATCAAGTTGATGCGAGAATCTCTCTGTTAGGCTTCAAAAAAAGCAACTCATCTTCTGTTATCTTGTAGCTAAATCCATCCACGTGAGTTCTCTCTTCTCTTTCTTCAACCTATGAAAATAATATAGTAGACGTAATGTCAAGGGTATTTTCTCAAGGGTGGGGACTTTATAACTCTCGAATCCGTCAGGTCCGCTTGACTTAAATGGCACACGTAGTTTGTGGGCTATTGTGTGTGCTCCGATGAGGAAGGTGTCGCAACTCCCGCTAATCGGGCCCGAAAAGTGTCCGAATATCTCAATTATACTTGAGACTGACCTTTGGGATGCATCACTCTCCCGAATTTAAGAAAAATTCATGAGATATTTCACTTACTTTCATTTTATTTTATTCAATTTTTATTATATTATCTTGCCTCGTCCTCTAGAAATTCTCATATTACCCTTTTTTTTATAGAGTTTCAATTTTTATTATATTATCTTGCCCCAAAGGATTGGTGCGAATCGATGAAGAAGGAAAGGATGTTTCATAAAAAGTAACTATCCTAGATACAAAAAATACGACCAGAAACCAAATCAAAACACAGATAACCATTAAAGATATGAGGGTAGCTAAGAAAGATGCAAGGATGAGACCATAAATCAAGCTTTTGACTCCTGTAAGGACGTAAGTACAGAATATAAAGTCAACCAAAGACTCGAAGGAAAGTATAATCTGGTGGATGACCATGCAAGTCCTGAAAATGGGGAAAGAAAGTCAAGTGATTTAGAGGGAAGAAGTTTAATGAGAAAAATAGCAGTTTCAAATGTGAATTCCCAAAATTTTGGGGCAAATGAGAATGAGCTAGAAGAGTAAGGTCCATATCAATAATATGTTGATGTTTACGCTCAGTGGGCCCATTCTGTTGTGGTGTGTGAGGGCACGAGATATGATGGAATATTCCATTATCATGAAGCTTCTTTTGGAATTCATGGGAGAGAAATTCTTTGGTGCCATCGGACTGTAGGGCTTTAATTTTTTTTATCAAAGAAATTTTTGAGTTGAAGCCGAAACAAACAAAAAATTTTAGAAACATCGGCCCGAGATTTCATCACAAAGAATCGTGAAAATTTACTATAGAAAATGAATATAATAAAAATGCCCAGTGTGAGAAGAGATAGGTGCAGGCCCCATATATCCGTATGAATCAATACCAAAGGAATTGAACTTTTATTAACTGCTAAAGGAAAAAAGGGCAGACGACAGTTGCCTAGTTGGCATGACGCACATAAATAAGAAACATGATCATGATTAACTGAAATGAGAAAAGACGACAATGCACGAGGAACAATGAGAAATGTTGGATGACCAAGACGCTAATGCCAAAGAGAGCTGGTAAGGAACGCATGTGGTGATGATGCACTCTGAGATATGGACAGCAGGCAGTACAACCCATCCTTAAGTCAACTCGAAGAAGCTCCTAACATGTATGACGTTCCTTCACGATAAAAAGATCAAGATAAAGTTCAAAGAAACAATAGTTGTCTCGTGTAAATTAAGGAATTGAAATGAGATTCTTGGAAATATGGGGAGCACATAAAATATTATGTAAATGAAAAGACCGATTTGGAATATGAAGAGAAGTGGAGCAGAAGAGACAACTGGTAAACTCGAACCATCACACATCAATATTTGCTCGGGGACCAGATAGGTCTTCTCGAATATTGAGATTTGAGAAATTCGTAATGACATGATGAGTAGCTCCAGAATCAATATACTGGTGAAGGTCCCGTATACCCGATGAGTTTCCTTCGTGAGCGAAATTAACTTGTGAACCCAGGAAAGATTGCTACAAAAGACTACATGTCACTGCGATATGTCAGGTTGCGAAGCAAAGATGGCAGGTGGGTGAAGAGCTGCAGCGGGCTGAGCTTGGGCATCCTGAGTGAGGCCCAGCTCGGTGTGCTGCTGGTCGCCAGAATAAGGCCCAGGTTTGTATTGCTGAGGCGAGCCGCGAGTTGAAGAACTAGAAGAAGCCCAGGACTGAGAGCCCGAACTGTAGCCCGCATATGGGAAGTCCGAGACTTAAGTGTAAACGTACATCAAATTAGGTTAGAGGATAATCTTAAACATTAAAGACTAGTACCATGATCCATGCTCGACCATGAAGACGCTGACTAGGGTCAATCAACTAAGGCCAAATGCCCGATATAAGACAAAGCAATGTATTAGAAAGAAACAAAGGACAGAGGAATAGAGACTGAAGCTCTGCAATGGTGAATCAGAGAACCACCAAGGCTCCCAATACAGAGGAAGCATGAGACAGAGAGAAAATGGAGCAGGCAAAATGAGCTCAGCTGCTTTTCATTTCTTCAGTGATGCCTTTTATATACAGATTGCACAATGCTCATGCAGGAGCTTTTTCAATAATGGAAAAAATTAATCAATTTTAAAGGGCCTAGCGCTCAAAACTTCCCTCAATCATACTTCTAAATCCAACCCTAATCTCTATATGCAATTCATTACGATGTTACTATCCTAGGGTTTTGTGTCTCCTTGTCTACCTGTCAGCTTAACAAGAACGTGTTTCTAGGACGATACTGACCACTCTATCTCTAGGTGATTAATATTAAGAAACTCACTGAGCTCGAACCCTAATCTGGATATCTAGAGTAATAGGCTAATCTCTCGATGCTTCTCACAAATAATCTCAACCTATCGGCGTAAATTATCCTAAGTTATATTATCTCTTGCATGATTTCAAGTCCGTCTCTCGAGTTTGTCAATCTCTCTTAATCGATCTAATTGGTGCCCAGTCAATTAGAAAGCATTAAAGACAAGAATAATATAAGTAACACGGATGCAATCAATCACATATAAGAGGAAAAGGAAAAACTTAGAAAATAGAAAAGAGTTTTATTGCTCGCCCTAGAAAAAATGGAATTAGTTCATGATGGAATTAAAAGAAAACACCAAGAAAAGATTCGAATACACTATGACTAAGAAAAGAAAATAGGAAAAGAAGAAAAACTCTTCAATGATTCGAAGCCGACCTGTCGATTCTCGAAGTCTTCTTGTAGCCCGTTGATCCTCTTCTTCTCTCGAAGCCGTGAATGACCCGATCTCTTCTTGGCAGCAAGACAAATGTATGAAAGATGGTAGGTGCCCTCGTGTACTGCTAGGTCTCGAACTTTTAAGGATAGAGAATAAAATATCATATCTTGCCTAAAATATTTCCCAAATATCTCTATCTTAAAAAATATTCTAAAAAATATATTATGTTTCCCTTGGTGTGAGTGGGTCAAATTTGCTCTTTTGGTATCCCAATATCTCGGAATATCTTCCATATCAAGTTTCGGGATTTTCAGGAAATCGAATAATCCGCGAATATCGCGGATTCTTCTGTTCCAGTGAGAGGTCACGACCCTGGGTCGCGACCCTCAGGTCTACATGCACTCTACTACATGGGGTCGCGACCCTCCCTGTTTCCTCTATTTTCCAGCTTCTGTTCAGCTCTATTCCATGGGTCGGGGTCCACCTTCTTATCCCGTTGGTCCTTCATTGTATACCTACGTCACTAAAAAGCCCGGAATTACCAACATTCTTAGAAGAAAACCCGAATTAATTAATTGTAAATTGATTCCACTCAACTACGGGAAAAACAACCAATCATGCATTAAGATTACACAAAACTCGAACGACTCACTCGAATCTAAGCCTGAAAATATGTTCAAATAAACATATTCTTATAATTAACACAAGACCAAATAGATTTTCGATGGCAATACAGCAAAACAAAGCAAAGGAATTAAGCGAAGATGTATCTGTAAAATGAAGAAATTCAGTGCCCACAAATTAAGCAGCCACAATCGATGACTGACCCATTATAAAGAGTTCAACTTGAAAATTCAATTAGCCAAATCCCCCAGAAACACTCGAAGAGACCCGCAAGATGAACGCTTTATTGCACCAAGTGCAGCAAATAACAGAAAACACGTCAAAAGATCGAAACCAATAGTCAAAAATCAATGATCCGGACAGTAGAATGAGTACAAGCTCCACAAACGATAACAGTGAAGACGAGGAACGAGCAGGACAGCAGGACAAGAGACCCATTGAACAGTGGAGGGTAGTGTAGTCGAAATTCTATCTCGAAGAATTGCTTTCTTCCTTAATGGTTCTTCTTCATCCCCTTCCCTTCTAGGATTCCTTTGGTTTTCCCTCGTTTCTTCTTTGTAGTCCGTGACGTCCCTTGCGCTCGGGGAATGATGCTACTTCCGCTATATCTAGAGAGAGAAAGTAGAGAGAGTGCGAAGAGAGATTGGGAGAGTGCGTCCTATGGGACGTCAAATTTTTATTTGATGGGATTCAATTTTCAGATTTCCCTCTTAACCTTTTCTCCTCCTCTTCTCATAAAATCTTTTCTTGATCCAGCGGAAAAAATCAGATCTTTTTTTATATTTCTTCTCATCAAATCAGGTGCAGGTCAAATCTTTTTCTTTTGTATCTTATTCTTCTTTGGTTTTTAAATGTACTAGTGCAAAGACCCGCACTTCGTTGCGGAGAGGCAGTCATTTAAAGGCAGCCGTCGAATAATGTAAAATATTTATGTATTAATAACAGGTCCTAAAGTATTTATATGCTAACAACTATATTGAAATAG
>JAOYND010061353.1:0-11335 GCA_025802135.1 Lagerstroemia fauriei | reverse complement strand
GGAAAGATATATAAATGGTGAATTCTAATTGGACGGATATACCACGTCAGCATTGCTTATGTGGTATGACCGTTTCATTGAAGACTTTCTCGTTTCATAGGGCATGGTACTTTACTCGCATGGAACCCTGAAACACGTGCATCTTGAAGGGTATTACCGGAGGTATTGTTGCTGTTAATAATGAAATTACAATGTAATGTCTAGAAATAAGATTATATTGATAAAGTATTTCACAAATATTTTTTTAAAAAAAATTCTAACATCTATTTCATAAATATTTTTTAAAAAAAAATTCTAACATCTATTTAATATATATTTTTAATATACTTGTTTCCTAGATTATATTGATAAGGTATTTCATAAATTTAATAGATAGACTGTTTCTCTATGTGATTTATTAGCTCAGTCTTTCTAATATAATTTCATTTTTGTGATTTTGATCTATGATCAACTACATTTATATTTCTCTCCGTGTCTACTCTGCACTCTCCTTCGCTGATTTTATTTTTAATATCTTCATTTTTTTTGTTTCAATAAAATTGTTATCTCCTCTAGAAACCAAGCTGGAGGTAAAAAATTTAGATAATCATATCTCACGATAACGTAATAAAAAATAATAATTACCTTACTCTGATTAGTAAATTATGACAACTAAACGAATGATTAACGCTAATTTATTTGCTCGTCATAATTTAATTGATATTTTCTCACGTCACGTGGTGATGTAGGATTACCAAAGAATTTCTCCTTGTCGGAAAGATTATTCTTTTATTATCATCATCACAAATCCGTCAACCATGTCCAACTTATTTTTCTCTTGCCAAATTTCCTTATTAGCAATATACGTATTTCCTGTAGCCATTCATATATAAGTAAATTTCCTTTTCTACAGAAAAATAATGAACTTGCTCTCCT
This sequence comes from Lagerstroemia fauriei, assembly GCA_025802135.1. Classification (NCBI taxonomy): domain Eukaryota; kingdom Viridiplantae; phylum Streptophyta; class Magnoliopsida; order Myrtales; family Lythraceae; genus Lagerstroemia; species Lagerstroemia fauriei. Next base: position 10,420 of record JAOYND010061353.1, on the reverse strand, counting down.
TTGTAATGAAGGAAAACGAATTAAAACTTAAAAGCGCGAAACACGATTACGGTAAATTGCATTGTTTTTTTAACAATTTGAATCTTAACGAAGTGATGGTACTTGATTCCTACATTATAAATTTAAAAAATGAAAATTCTTATTAAAAAATAGAAAGGTTTCTCCATTTGTAAATAGATATTAAACTTTTTCTATCTAGCCAAAATATGGATATTAATTTTTTCTTGGAAAACAAATATTTTTCTTGAGAATTTAAGTAAGATTCAGGTACGAGAAACATACCATTTGTAAAAGAGATCTCGAACTAGAATCACCTAACCTATCCATGCACGTGTCTATACATAGATTTTGAAATTTGTATAGTGCTCCAAGTTGTTAATTTTACTTATTCAGTCATTTATTGGGGGTGGAAACTGTGTTCATAATTGGATTAGGGCACTAATGAGAGGGATCAGTGAGTGGGCTAATAATAAATTACATGGAGAGAATAAAGAGACAGATATACTAATGATAATGTGGGAGATATGTTAAGCATCACATCAGTTATTCCCTACTATATGACAAAGAATTCTTTTCCAAAAATAATGAACTAGAAATACGCATATTTTTCTTTTGACTCAAAACATAACTCTTTTTCCAAATTTTAAATAAGGTTTGTGAGTTTCGAATGAGGTATGAAAACAAATGGGAATAAAGGAATATATGAAGTTTCACTAATGCAAATTCGAATTTGGGATATCTTAAAATCTTAAATAAAAACGATATCACTGCATAAAATCCTTGTTCTCACCACAAACATTGTATATATCTAACTCTAACAGTTTGTTTGGATTGAGGGATTGGTATGGAGGGGAGGGGAGGGATTTTGAGGGATAACTTATCTCTCTAAATCCCTTGTTTGTCTATTATTAATAGGAAAGAGATAATTTGGTGTGATAAAAAGTTAATTTGACCATATTACCATTTTAATTTGGAGGTTCAATCGAGCGGGAGAAAGGCGTGTGGGCGGCACAGTGACTTCGTGGTAGTCTCGAAAGTCAATGCTGCACTTATGAGGCTCAATGGCTGCAGCTTGGTGATGGTCGAGTAGAGGAAGGTGTGTGTAGTTGTGTAGTTATGTGATGAGAAATTCTGACGTATTTAGGGTTTTGCTATCCTTCCAAATTCCTCTAACCAAAAGAGGGATTGTGCTATCTCTCCAAATTTCTCCCCTCCAAATCTCTCCAAATACCCAAATACAAACATGCTGGAAATGTTAACTTAAGTGGATGGGACGTGAGTCTAAATTGTGTGAAACTCAATGAGGTCAGAGGTTTGAATTCCCCCTTGAGTGCCTAATCATTGGTGAAGACACACACATGTGCCTTGCACATGGACTTATATGGATTCATGGTCTTGTGGGGTATTCATAAGTCTGGGAAGAATAAACTTTTTGTTATAAAAAACTTGTATGTATTTCATATAACATTGAAAGTTAGATTGATTCTTCAAGGAGAAAGTCTTTAATAAAGCGGTCATACTGCGTAGACAATGCTAACGTGACATATCTATCAAAACAGCATTCACTATTTATATATTTGTCCAATTAGGATTCGCTATTTATTAGGATTTTTAATAATTTTTTGCCATGTATATTTTTCCTACTAGGGTTTACCATTTGTGAGTTTTTTTTTATATTTTTGAAGATTTTTTAGGATTTAATAACCATAACTGTACAATTATGAATTACATGTCAAGTTCTGATTAGACGGATATACCACGTCAGTATCGCATATGTGGTATAACTGCTCTACTGAAAACTTTCTCTTTATTAGACCTGAGAAAGAGGAAAAAAGCTATATTGATGATTAGAAACATACTTAATGCTGTCACCACTTAAGCACTTCTTGCTTTTGCTTTTATGGATAGAAAGGTATCTTTCACTTGGAAGTTGACATTATTAAGAGGAGAGTAAATAGGTTTAGAAAGTTTTTTTTATTAAGAATCAAACTTAAAATATTTTAGCCTGGTCAAGAAAAATATCATTATATCAAATTAAGCATCTCTTTTTAATTACTTTTATTCCTTCGAAAAAGAAAATCAATGAGTGGCAATGTTGAGCGGTCATATGTAACTATTTTAAAATAATTATTTTTGATCCATTATACATATGTTCTACATTTGAAAATGTGAACCGGTCATTTCTTAATAAATTAAGGGCAAATTACATGGTTAGTAGAAAGCCTTTTTAAAATGCATTACTGTTAGAATATAAATCGTTCTGATACCACTTCTTAAGCCTCGAGATATCCCAAACAAAATGATGAAATGAGAAATTCAGAAATATGACACTAGATAACCATAACTATACAATATGAGATTCCACTATATTAGATAATGTGATTACAGCCATATGGTATATCACCAATCCTAAACCTCATTATAAACTCCACTCAGAAAAGAGTCACAAACTCGATCTTTCAATTTCTAACGTCGTCACGTTATCGAGAAGTTTATCAGAAAAATTATCTCTTACCAGACTCTCTCACTTGGGCGCCAAGGCCTCGAGGTTTCACAGCACCATGACATACTTTCACAACCTGTACAAAACCTTATTTATAGATGCAAGACCTCTTCTGATTTGAACACTTAGAAAATATTTCTCAATATCTCTTACATATATTCTCTAATTAAATAGACTATGATATTCAAAAAAATTTCTTTCAAACAAGGAAATAATATCCGTAAAAATCTTTCAGATATCCATAAAGATTTGGCCAAAAATATTCTATGCTTTCAACCACGATCTCGATTGTTGATCGTTATTCACACCTATCTCGTATCTTGAATCTATCACTAACTCATTCTTCATATCTTCCAGTTTCCGACTTCCGGCTTATGATGAGATATCCCAACATTACCATAGTATGAATATTTATGTTGTATTTGGCTATAAACTCTTCTAAAACTACTATACTTTAGTAGAAATTGTTAAATTTTGTCAGTTGTTTTCTGACGTTGCATCTATTATTCTCCCTTGTAAGCAATCATATTGTTTCTTATTTCTTAGCTGATTAAGATAAATATGATAAAATGCAATAATTTATAAATAAAATTAATGATCTTTTCACTCATGTATTGCACTGTGAATCTGCTCGCGAATGAAATGTTACCGAGGTTAAACCCGTGAATCAAATTTCACATGAAATTTGCATCTTACGTCAACCCACGCATTCAAATAAATAAATTCTCAAAGATATGTTCAGAGATTTTTTTGTACATGGTAATGATGCAATTTCAATTTGCATAACAAAATCATCATGAAATGAGCAGAAGTTTTATAATATATGAGGGGAAGTAAATAAAATGCAAGATTTCCCGCTGGACTCCGTGAACAAAGTAAATAAATCTATGGCTCCATAAACGAAGTGGTCATAAATTGGGTTGTTTTTGTCTAAAATGCATCCAAGTGTCCTTTTACTTTTCAAATGTTACTTTCATTTCATGCCGGGGAAAGTAAATAACTTCAAATTCAGAAGATAAATTTAATGACAATTGGACTGTAAATCCAATGTATATATCACATAGTTTTGTTTTCCACTTATTTTTTGTGAAGAACGGGCTAAAGTCCGGTACAAAATAAATCAAACTATACAAAGACGAGGTATGGTGGACCCAACAACGTCACTTTTTCCACTTGTTTTAAATATTGTCACCAACCGCCATTTTTTTCCATGCATCCAGCCTCACCCATTTTTTCGCTTATATGTCTACCTCTCCCCCACACCTCAGTGTCAAACCATTCTCGCCCATTTTATTTCAGTTCCAGCAACTCAGTTTCAACCAACTCCTTGTTACTTCATATTCCACTAAAGTAACAGTGCCCCCCAAAATCGAATCGTTCTTCACAAAGGCGAAGGGTAGTTCAAGATGAGGTAGGGAGAATGAAACTTCTACCAATAGTTGGAGTCCCCTGTCAGGTGTTGGTGGTGTTCAGCTTGCAAGTGAATTCGGAATTAGCCATCCAGCAATGCAACATTCGCTTAAGCATAATGTGCATTTCTCACAATTTCAAGGGGCGAAGTCATCGTTGTCTCGTCAACATCATGGGCACAATATCATAAAATAACTACTCTCAATCGGAACAATCTCGATTGACCATGTAAAGTTAAAGGATAGATCAAAAAATCTGCTAAATAAAGTATTAAATCGATAGTTAGTTGAGAAAATGTTGAATGGAAAGAGACACTTATGCTATGAGGGAATAAATTTTGTGAAGGAAAATCCAATCAAATTGATTAGAGATCTCAAGATCTAGGTTCAATGTTACAACCAAATCATAAGAATAAATGAAATGGAAGAATATCCCTCAACCCATTTTTTGATATGAAACAGTGGCATTGAAGGGATAGGAATGCTTTAATGATTTATAAAAGAATAAATAGAATACTTCAGAGTTTATAAATAACTAATATGAGAAAGAAGTGGGTCACTTCAAAGAAGAATATGTCTAAAAACTCTCACAAAATCAGGACAGTATTTATGACCAAAACAAACATAACCGTGAAAACTGAATAGATGATTAGTGAGTTCCAATATGAGGCATATTACATTAGAAGGTCAGACAGTTCAAAGAAATCGTGTCTACTGGATATGCCAATATATTTTCACAAGAAAAAATTAAAATTGTTAAACCTATTATAATATTATGAATGTCCATTAGCATTCCAAGGGGTTACAATATTAATGTGTATGTTTATTGGTATTTCTCAAATAAATACCTATTTATTTGAGAATTAAACACCCATCTTCCATATGCCTATAATTAGTGGCATGAGTTTATATTGTAATTTGAGAAGAAAAATAAGATATTGAGTGCTTGTCATCTCCTCTCTACTTTGTTAACTTTGTTATTTCATAATACGTTATCAGCACGATACTCCGGCCAGTTGCAGTACGACGTTTCAGCCAACTGCAATACGACGCTCCAGCGCATTGCAGCACGACAGTTTTTCTTTTTGAAGTGGCGCTATGGCAAATTTGGCAAAACTTGAGTTTGTGGCTTTGGATATCATGGGGAAAAATTATTTATCATGGATACTTGACGCTGAAATCCATCTGGAAGCTAATGCCCTTGGTGATACAATTAAAGATGGAAATAGGGCATCCAATTAGGACAAAGAAAAAGCAATGATTTTCCTTTGACACCACCTTCATGAGGGACTAAAGGTGGAATATTTAACGGTAAAAGATCCCCTTATCCTTTGGAACAATCTAAAAGAAAGGTATGACCACCAGAAGACAATCATTCTCCCTAAAGCTCGTTATGATAGGATGCACTTACGTTTACAAGATTATAAGACAGTAAGTGAGTATAATTGAGCTATGATTAGAATCAGCTCCCAATTAAAATTATGTGGGGAAAAAGTAACTGACGAGGATACGTTGGAAAAGACTTTTTCCACCTTTCTTGCAGCAAATTTGCTCCTGCAGCAGCAATATCGAGAAAAGGGCTTTAATAAATATTCTGAATTAATTTCTTGTCTTCTCGTGGCTGAATAAAATAATGAGCTCTTGATGGAAAATCATGAAGCTCGTCCGACTGGTTCTACTCCATTCCCTGAAGTTAATGCAACTACATATTAGTATTATAATCATAAACAAGGTCATGGTCGTGGTCGTGGTCGTGGTCGTGGTCGTGGCCGCGGGCGCGGGCGTGGTCAAGGTCGTTTTGGCAATCGTGATGGTTATTCTATCATTCCATCTCGTCACCTGAAGTGGGAGAGAAATTAGAAGAAAAATGAAAAAGGTAAAGGGGACTCAAATAATAATTCAATGGAAAGCTTATGCTATCGTTGTGGAATGAAGGGCCATTGGTCTCGTATCTGTCGTACGCCAAAGCATTTTGTTGATCTCTATCAGGAGTCCTTGAAAAAGAATGAGAAAAAGGTGGAAATAAATTTCATCTCGAAGTGTGGTCCTTCTGATGCACAATTTGATGATTTCACTCATCTGGATGTTGTTGACTTTTTCATCCAGCTGGAGGAAAATACTAGTTTGATTGATAGCATAAATGCCCAAGGATGATTATGTTATTTTCATTTGACGAATGCTTATGTTATCAAATAATGTTTATGTAATAAATATCAAATAAATGTCTATGCAATAAAAATAGTATCTCATTTAATAGTTGTTTCTTTTAAATGCAATAATGAGTTATTACTTTTATGATTTTACATCTCTTATATATATATAATTTTATTTTATTTTAATGAATTTCATTTTTCCATGAAGAATACAAAATTATCCCGGCTTGGATCTTTGAAGAATGGAATTATCTCGGGTTGGATTTTTTACCAATGACAAAACTTTGTGCCTCGTAGTTAGTGCAACAACGCACACTATATTCAAAGAAATGAAATATTTCTCCAATTTAAAGATGCAAGAAACAAATGTTAAACAATTTGCAGTAATGCAAACCTAATTAAAGGCTTTGGGAGAGCTCATATCATATTGCTTGGAGGAACAAAATTTGTAATCGATGATGCGTTATACTCTAAAAAATCACAAAGAAATTTATTGAGTTTTAAAGATATTCGCAGGATTGGATATCACATTGATACAACGAATGAACGTAATGTTGAATATTTGTGTATTATGAAAATTTTCTCAGGTAAGAAATGTGTATTAGAAAAATTGCATGCATTTTCGTCCGGTATATACCACACAAATATAGGCGCAATCGAAGCACATGCTATAGTAAATCAGAAGTTTACTAATCAAAATGATTTTATAATTTGGCATAATCAGTTGGGTCATCTCGGTTCAGTAATGATGCGAAGAATTATAAAGAATTCATGTGCACATTCATTGAAAATTCAGAAAATATTGCAATCAAATAAATTCTCATATACTGCTTGCTCTCAAGGCAAATTAATTATTCGACCATCACTAGCAAAGATTGGAACTGAATCCATTGGATTTCTAGAACGCATACATGGTGATATTTGTGGGCCTATTCACCCACCAAGTGGACCATTTAGATATTTTATGGTTTTAATTGATGCTTCGACTAGATGGTCTCATGTAGGCTTATTATCGACTCGCAACCTGGCATTTGCGGGATTACTAGCTCAACTGATTCAACTTCGAGCTCACTTCCCAGATAATCTGGTTAAAACAATACGACTTGACAATGCTGGTGAATTTACTTCTCAGGCATTCAATGATTATTGTATTGCCATTGGAATTAAAGTTGAACATCCTGTAGCGCATGTTCATACTCAGAATGGTCTTGCAAAATCATTTATAAAACGAATTCAATTACTCGCAAGACCGCTACTTATGAAAGCAAAACTTCCTATATCTGCATAGGGGCACGCCATTTTGCATGCATCGTCACTCATTCGCATCAGGCCAACAAGTTATCATGAGTTCTCCCCATTACAATTGGTTGATGGTCAGGAACCAAATATTTCCCATCTAAGAATTTTTGAATGTGCGGTTTATGTTCCAATTGCTCCACCACAACGTACCAAGATGGGACCTCAAAGGAGGTTAGGAATATATGTTGGGTATGAATCTCCATCTATAATTAAATATCTTGAAACATCTACAGGAGATTTATTTACGGCACGTTTTGTGGATTGCCATTTTAATGAGTCACTTTTTCCAACATTAGGAGGAGAAACTAAGCAGCTGGCGAAAGAAATTAGTTGGAATGAATTATCACTGTCCCACCTTGATCCTCGCACAAAGCTATGTGACTATGAGGTTCAAAAGATAATTCATTTACAAAAATTAGCAAATCAATTGCCAGACGCGTTTACTAACCCAAAAAGAGTGACCAAGTCACATATACCAGCTGCAAATGCTCCTGTCAAAATTGTTGTCCTGAAGGACAACCTATCGCCGCCAATGAGATAAAGGGACAAATAAAGCGCGGTAGACCAATCGGTTCCAAAGATAAAAATCCTCGTAAAAGAAAAGGAGACAAATATACAGATGACCAAAAATTAAAGAAAATGAAGTTCAAGAAAAGTTCCCCAGTACTATAGCAGATGAACTTGATACTCCAAATGAGTCAGTTCCCCAAGAGAATCAGGTACCTGAAATTAAAGAAAATGAAGAAAATGAAGAGATCTCTATCAATTATGTTTTTACTGGAGAATGATGGAACCGAAATGAGGTAATCGTCGACGATATTTTTGTATATCATGTTACACAAAATGTTGTGATTGAAAATGAGGATCTTGAACCAATGTCTATGGAAGATGTAGACATAGACATGATTGGCCAGAATGGAAAGATGCTATAAATTCTGAATTGAAATCGCTAGTGAAACGTAAAGTTTTCTCCGTTGTCCAAACACCTGCTGGTATAAAACCTGTAGGATATAAATGGGTTTTCGTGCGAAAGAGAAATGAGAATAATGAAATTGTGAAATGTAAAGCACGATAGGTTGCCCAAGGATTCTCACAAAGACCTAGTATTGAATATGAAGAGACTTATTCCCCTGTGGTGGATGTAATAACTTTTCGATATCTGATTAGTCTGGTAGTATATGAAAATCTTGACATGCGTCTCATGGATGTAGTCACGGCCTATCTATATGACTCACTCAATAATGACATTTATATGAAAATCCTAGAAGGATTAAAGTTACCAGAAAAATATAATTTTGATTCAAGAGAACTTTACTCAATAAAACTACAGAGGTCTCTCTATGGTTTAAAGCAAGCAGGACGTATGCGGTACAATCGATTAACTGAGTACTTGTTGAAACAAGGTTATAACACTAATCTCATCTGTCCGTGCATCTTTATAAAGAGATCCGAATCACACTTTGTGATTATTGCAGTGTACGTTGATGATTTGAATATTATTGGAACTACCGAAGAGCTTCAAAAGACTGCAAATTGTCTGACACATGAATTTGAAATGAAAGATCTTGGTAGAACAAAATTTTGCCTCGGTCTGCAGATCGAGCATCTTAAAAATGGTATTTTTATGCATCAGTGTGCTTATATAGCAAATGTGCTTAAAAGATTTTATATGGATAAGGCACATCCATTGAGTACTCCGATGGTCGTGAGATCACTTGAAATGGATAATGATCCTTTCCGACCTAAGAAAAATGACGAAGAACTACTTGGTCCTGAAGTACCATATTTAAGCACAATATGTGCGTTAATGTATCTTGCGAGTCACACTCGACCTGATATATCATTTGCAGTGAATTTGTTAGCAAGATATAGTTTTTCACCTACAAGAAGACATTGGCCAGGAGTTAAAACAAATATTTCGATCCCTCCGAGATACAATGGTTATGGGCTTATATTATTCTCATTTATCCAAATTAGAGTTGGTAGGTCTTGCAGATGCAGGTTTTTTGTCGAATCCTCATCATGGACGGTCACAAACGGGTTATGTCTTTTTATATGGTGGCACTACTATATCATGGCGTTCTTCAGAGCAAACAATTGTGATCACATCATCTAATCATGTAGAAATTCTGGCTATTCATGAAGTAAGCCAAGAATGTGTTTGGCTCAGATCAATAATCCAACATATTCAGACGACATGTGGGTTGTCCTCTCAAAAGGAGGTATCGACAATTTTGTATGAGGATAATATAATATGCATAGCCCAACTAAAGGCGGAATATATCAAAAGTGTCAGAACAAAACATATATCCCCAAAATTCTGCTTTACTTATGATCTTCAAGAGAGTGGTGCTATCGATATTCAACAAGCTCGATCCAGTGATAACCTCGTCGATATATTGACGAAAGCACTTCCTACAAAAATATTCGAAGAGTTAGTCTACAAAATTGGGCTACGACGGTTCAAAGACCTCAAGTAATAATGCAGCTAAAAAGGAGAGCGAGTATTGTGTTTTTTTTAATTGTGGTCTTGTCTCATTGAGTCTTAAGAATGATGTACTCTTTTCCTTTACTATGATTTTTCCCATAGGGTTTTACCTAATAAGGTTTTAATGAGGTACATTCTTAGTTGAATAAATGGACATTCAAGGAAGAGTATTATAATATTATGGATGTCCATTAGCATTTCAAGGAGGTTATAATATTAATATTTATGTCCATTGGTATTTCTCAAATAAATTTCTATTTATTTGATAATGAAACGCCCATCTTCCAGATGCTTATAAATAGTAGCATGAGATTATATTGTAATGTTAAGAAGAGAAATAAGAGTTTGTGTTCTCATCATTTCTCTCTTTATTCTTTGCTTCTACTACTGTTTTAACAACACCTTCTTACTGGACACATACAAAAGTGAGCCATTCGGCAAATAACATGTCGTATTTGAAAAAAAAAAACTGTAATTTGGATGGCCTTTTCTTAACCTTTTTGATTTGTTGCCCGACAGACAAAGTCGGGTAATCGGACCGGTCTGAAACGACCGGCCTTTAATATCT
>JAOYND010061252.1:0-11339 GCA_025802135.1 Lagerstroemia fauriei | reverse complement strand
TGTTGGTGTTATGAGGTTTCTCTTTTTCTCTATCTTGGCTCGTATTGTCCTTTAAAGGTGTTTTCTTTATGCAGACAGCAGTTTACGTTGAACCTGATAATAATTTGTCTTGCAACAAATACTACTGGTCCTGATTACATTCTTCATGTTCATCCTGGCAGCGTGGAAAACCTTTATGCCCCAAAAGATTTTGGAGAAAATCAGGTGACCGCTCATTCTTCGACTTTTTAAGTGTGTTACAGTTAAAACTTGTTTAGTTTACTTTCATTTCTTGTGTCCAGAATTCCTCTTCTTGTAACTTAAAAAAGGAAAACGCAAAAATAATCAAGTAGTCTTCTTCCAGATACAAAATGCTCAAAATCTAGTTAGATTGGTTTGCTGATGAATCATATGGCGCGTATTTAGAATAAGGAGAAGAAGGCGCTCGAGTTTAGAGAGCACTCTCAATTTCCGAACCCTTTTTGCACTATTTGCTCCCCGAGTCAGCCTCTCTTGGAAGCTTAAGGTTCATTAAGCTAATTAGAGTCCATCTGCTTCTTCACAGTGCAGAGCTCTCACACTAGGTAAGTTAGTATTTAGTCATTGCTGAATCATCCATCCCAAATACTTCTTTCTTGATACTATCATACTTATATCAGGGAGCATCTTTGTGATATTAGTTGCCGATACATGCCATCCTACACTCCGTTTCACTTACATGTCATGTCACCACACCACTCTCCTTTATTTCATAATCGTTGGCAGCAGAACAATGCTCCACCGGTTTCATACGTCAACAGATGCTAACCACCGGAAACACTCTGCAGTCTTTGCAGCCAGTGCGTGCTTCCGACAATGAGGTTTTTCTCTAAAAAGCAAGCCTCTTCTTACTCTCTTAACTCTAATTTCTTAGAAATGGAGGCCTGCAACAATTCTTTTCAATCTCCGTTACTCGACTCTTGCTTTTACTTTTAAAAGAAGTCCGCAGGCAAAAAATTCCTTTCATTTTCTTTCTATAATCAATGGACGCCAACTTTGACGCAAAATCACTCCTATATTCCTTATAGATGTATGTCGTGCTACCCTGCGCTTCAACATCAGTATCGTTGCTGGGGTTAGAAGATAATATCATGTGGCAGCCGTCGACTGATTGCGCAGCTGCCACATGCTTTATGCCACTAGGAACAGATTTTCTTTTTTCACCACATGGACTACAACAATCCAAATCATAGTGGAGAGCCAAATCCAAAAAAATATATATATATATTATGCCCGCAATTTTCTTTTTCGTATTATTATCATGTGCGAAGGTTATCACTAAGCTCTTATAGGAGAATACAGTCAATATAATGCCAATCCAAATCCTCAAGGTCATGGCCCAATCTCTTGGACTACTAGGTATTAATGTTTATAGTAGAATGACGGTCAAGGAAGTGATGTAACTTACGGTAGTCAAGAGTAGAAAACCGAAGCACAATGAGGAGTGCATACTAGCAAAGGTCGACTTTCCTTCTCCCTCTTGGTTTGCTTTAAAAGTTTCCTGCGGGTGTTCACTTGGTGGATCGGCCATTGCTTTGGAAAGCCAACTGGGTGCGTTTGCCACCAATTGATATGCTAAAGTGACTATCATTATTGTTGCAGCAATCATCATGACTCAATCTCTTTATTCCAAATTCTTGCTCGTTTATTTTTTTTTGTAGTGGCTTTGCATGGTGAATTTCGACAACAAAAAGTCTTCTATCCAACAAAATTTTCTATCCGTTTAGGTGATTCCTCGTATCTTGATTTGAATTTCGGCAACAATTTGCGGTGAAAGAGTATACAGATATTTTCCTTCATCAGTTTGTTGCTGCCACCACCACTTCCGCCACGTGTAAGTTCCTCGAAGAAGCATGGTGCATCGAGAGCTACGGGCAATGGCTTCTCTAGCCACATCCCCCGTCAAACCACGGGAGCACTTTTGTTGGAGAAGAGACATTTTGGAGGTGGACATCAATTCTAGGAAACTCCTAGTTTCTAACTTTGGGTTGATAAGGAGGCTATATAAAGCACCCCAAAGCTTGCTTCAAAGCACCTCTCCTCCTGTCATCAATTCTTTCAACTGCTCAGTTCAATCTTTTGCACATTCTCTTAGCTTCGCTAATGGCTCGACATGCGATGAATCAATTGGAAGCTGCACTAGTAAAAACTCCCCCTACGGTCTTGGAACCCCACCATGCAAGGTCACAACGGAAACAAATAAATGACCAAGGAGCTCGGAATAAAGAGATGGGAGTCGTGGTGATTGCTGCAACAATGATAGCCACTTTAGCATATCAATTAGTGGCAAACCCACCCAGTTGGCTTTCAGAAGCAATGGTGGATCCACCAAGTAGATATCCGCAAGAGACTTTTAAAGCTGGCCAAGAGGGAGAAGGAAAGTCGACCTTTGCCAGTATGCATTCCTTATCGTGCTTCGGTTTTCTACTCTTGACTACCGTAAGTTACTCCGCTTCCTTGACTGTCATTCTACTGCAAACATTAGTACCCAACAGTCCAAGAGATTGGGCCATGACAGTGAGCATCTGGATCGGCATTATATTGAATACATTCTCCTATAAGAGCTTAGTGATAGCCTTCGCACATGATAATGATACAAAAAAAAATCGCGGGCATAGTATTTTTTTTTGGGATCTGGCTCTCCAATATGGTTTGGATTGTTGTAGTCCATGTGGTGAAATATGTGAATAAGGACTACTATCTATTGCCTCGAATAGACTAGTGGTGGATGCTACTTTGGGACATGCCCTACTAAGCTTCATAGATGCCTACTCGGGATACAATTAGATCAAGTTATCACCCACGAGCTAGGTATCCTCCATCTGTCATCACCCACATGCCGGTATCCTCCTAGGGACCAAGCAGATCGAAGCTCCCTACTTGGCCCCCAATTGGTGTTCGTGAGGAGGTACAAAAGTTAAGATAGACATGTTTTACAAGGCTCATATGATACCGTGACTAAACCTCTAACGTTGTGTTGGTGAAAAAATCCAATAGAAAATGGAAAATGTGCATCAATTTCACTACGTGAACAAGGTTTTTTCCTAAAGGACTACTATCTATTACCTCGAATAGACCAATTGACGGATGCTACTTCGGGACACACCCTACTAAGCTTCATAGATGCCTATTCGGGGTACAATCAGATCAAGATAGATCCAACCCGTAAAGGAAAAAGACTTCCTACATGGACGTGGCATATATAGCTACAATGGTAAAGGCCAGTCAACCGCATCTTCCAAAGATGGATTACCTAAGCGGCATCAAACGCGATGGAAGTGCAATGCCTATCAGGCCGACTCACTACACTTGTCGCCTCTCATCTAGCAATTAGTGGAGGGGTTGAAGGCTCCTAGCAACTAGTATACTTTACAAGCAAAGTGCTTCAAGGGGTAGAGTTAAATTTCTCCCCAATTGAAAAGGTGTCATACACCTTTGGTGATTTGAGGTCTCACCCACTTCGACCATGCTTTTAAGCTCATCCAATTGTTGTCTATATACCAAGCAGCGACCCGAAGGATTCTTCATAACTCTCAAACTTTGTAGTAGAAGTCACCATTAGCTCAAGAATAGAACAACTACCACCTTTCCTTGGGGTTGGAGTAGTAGTCGGGCTGAAGCAAAGTTCTTCAAGCAGCGTAGCAGTCGGTCGTCCATAAACAAAGGAGCTGAAGTAGGATGTGTTTTCATAACTCTTGGGGACCGAGAAATGAAGTATGCCCTACTTCTGCAAACAAAGGGGCTGGGGTAGGATGCGTTTTCATAACTCTTGAGAACCGAGAAATGAAGTATGTCCTACTTCTCTCCTTTCTAGCAAACAATAATAAGGTAGAATATGAAGTCTTGATTACGGGACTTCTAATCCTCACTCCACATCAAGTTCTTGACTTCTCACATCAAGTTCAACTCTCGTGTATCCATCAAAGGTCCACAACTCGGAAAATTGGATGACACCGATAACCTGATGCTTGTGTCACGAGCGTGTTAAAGAAAAACTTCATCGTGACATCCCCACTTAATTGAGCAACTGCTCCAGAAAGATTTCTCGAACTACTAGAGAACTCGCCTTGCTCTCCAGCAAGCCCTTCTTCTAAATGAAGTATTCTTGTTTCCATTTCCTCACAACACAATCAGCTAAGGTACACTCAACTTTTCGGGAAGTTCAACGTGATACGCTTCCATGCCAACATGCTTCAAGTGTCGCACGAGCACAAGGTCACCCACTTGGTATCCCACATGAGCTAATATTCATCGTTACTTCTTAATTAAAGGGGCTCGGTGAAGACCATACTCAATACTCAAACCTCTAACCTCCAAAGAATGCGGAGACGTGGAACATTCTCAGGCAGTTAGTGACGTTCTCACTAGAGAGGTTGAAGGCTCCCAACAACTAGTGTACTTCACAAGTAAAGTTCTTCAGGGGTGGAGTTAAAAGTCTCCCCCAATTGAGCCCCCAATTGAGAAGGTCTACACCTTGGTGATCTCAAGTCATGGGCAGTTAGTGATGTTCTCATTAGAAAGGTTGAAGGCTCCTAGCAACCAGTGTACTTCACAAGCAAAGTGCTTCAGGGGCGTGTTAAATTTCTCCCCAATTGAGAAAGTGTGCTACGCCTTGGTGAGATCTGAAGTAACCAACTCTGCCATGCTTCTAAGTCTATACCAAGTAACAACTCTGACGGATTCTTCATTCAACCGCACCAGACTTCTCTAGCTAAGCTTGTCAAATGGGAAGTCGAGCTTAGTGGATATAACATCACCTACCAACGTCGCCCGCCATTAAAGCACAAGCAGTCTCGAACTTTTAGTGCTCGCGAACTTCATTAGTAAGTTAGTGTTAGTTCAGGAAGAGGACGACTACCAACCTCCCTAGAGTGGGATGTGTTCTCGCGTTCTCGCCCTGCTTCTCTTCGGCCAAATTATGAGACTTCAGGAAAACGGATGACACATGGAAGCGCTTCCAATGTTGCTTGTGTCGAAACTGAACTAGCACAAGGTCTCGCCTGCTTGGTATCCACATGGAAGCGCTTCTTATTGACCCACTTCTTCATGCATCATGAGGCCTTGTTGAGGCAAGGGACCACCCCAAGCAATTGTTCCAAACATCCACTCGTCCAATCACTGGGGAAAGAAAAGGGATAGATGACTGAAAATCCTAGCGAATAATACTCAATGAAAGCTCGTGTTGTTAGATTAGAATAGGAATGGCATGGGTTGATCTATGAGATTCTCACCCATACTCGCCTTGCTCTTCGACAAGCTTTACCACTAAATAAAGTATTCCTCCTCCGGCTAACCCGTATCCACGGATACGGGTTGATCCGTTACGTTCTCCCCCACCTAATCGAGCAACACCCTTATCGCATCCTCAGCACAAAACTTCTCGATTTCTTGAAATGCCAGAAAACTCTCCTCACTTTCCAACATGGCCTTCTACTAAATGAAGTTTTTTTTTTGCTTCGGCTTCCAGTGTCGCTCCTCAACTTTATCTTATTGGGAAGTTCCACGTGATACGCTACCATTCCCACATGCTTAAGGACCCGGAATAGACTCCAGGGACTAGCAACATCTTATCTTCATCTTTTGGCAACCTTCTGACTTGGGAAGATAGTAAATCCATGCACACGCTCTAAAGCAAGTCGTCACGGACTTAAGGCCAGAAGCAACGATCTTTGCCGAGAGCGCACTTGGAGTCGTGGCATTCTCGAAGGATCTTCTGCCGAAGAGTGGGGAGGGATGTACAATCGTTGCCCCTTGGTGTAAAGAAGTTGCCTTCACACCAAAATTGCCTCATCTTGCCATGTTGTGCCAACTTAAGTAGGGACTTCGCTTGGCCATTTGGAAGTCCCTTCTTCTTGATACGCTTCACTAACGGACTAGCTTATCGATGCTATCTCAACTCAATGATTGAGCCTTCTTCGGTGACAACTTCTTCTGGGTTCGCAAATAGCTGGTGGCAATGTCATTCCGACCATTAATGACAATGAATCGCGATCCAAAGAGATAAGACACGTGCTAAGGCAGCGAACTACAACTGCCAACTCCTTCGCTTGGATTGTGTACCAAAACTTGTCCTTTACCAATTATATGACTAAGGAAGGGGATCTCTTCTTGAGCGAAGACGCACTTCTCCCTTTTCACATATAGCGTGTTCACTTGTTGAACACTTGTCTAAAATGGTCGATGTGCTCCTCCAGTGTCCTACTATAAACTACAATATCATCAAGGTATACAACAACGAATCGATCAATTGGAGTGCCTTATTCATGAGCTTGTAGAAGGTTGTCGATGCGTTAGTGAAAACCGTGCAACATGAACAAATAAGAGCCATATCTTGTCATGCATATCGTTTTTGGTTCGTCCATTTCGAGCTTGAACGTAAGTCCAGCTTAGTGAACTAGCTTGAAGTAGGTCAAGCAAATCTACAATCAGTGGTATTGGGTATTTTTTTCTTCACATAGCGTTTGGTAATCAATGCACATCCAAATATTGAGGCACCGCCCCTTCTTTTGGAGCACGATCAGCGCACCAGACGAAGACTTGTATACAGCATCAAGTGAATTCTTGAGTTGCTTCCTTAACTCCTCTGGCTCCAGAGGTGCCATAAGTCGAGATGCGAAAGTCTTTTTCTTAGTCTTGACTTAGATTCCTAGCTTCTTAGCTACCCAGTCTGCCATTAAGAGGTTGAATGCCCTGTATTGACAAGGGCTTCTAAGCGTTGAGTCGCAACTTCCATGTCTACATACATTGATCGCTTCATACGAATCTATAAGTTCCTGGTTGTTCAATAGTTTGGACCTCCTTTGAGTTGACGGTCTGCAGCTAAATCTTTTTCTTAATCTTGACTTGGATTCCTAGCTTTTTGGTTGCTTGGTCAGCCATGAAGAGGTTGAATGCCCCATATCGACAATGGTATCAACAAGGGCTTCTTGGAGTTGACTCGCAACTTCCATGTCCACATACTTCATGCCCTTGGCTTTGTACTCCTTCCTTTGGATGGAGCTTAGGATCCGCAATGATCCCAACCGTCTTGTGATCGACCTTGACAAGGGTCGTGAGCTTGGCCTTTGTAGGGCATTCCCTTGCCGTGGGCAAGTACCGTCACATAGGAATCATTCACTAGCCCTTACTTTTTTCAAAGGATTTGTCAGATCCCGCATACTCCTTAGGAGCCTGCTTGGATGACTTGCGGGACTTCTCATGGCCTTCCACACTTTTGGCTTTGCACTTATCCCTTGCTCCTTGATGACCACATTTTGATCTTCAGCATACTCTTGGTAGAGCTACTGCTTTAGTTCCACCTCAAATTGATCCCAAGTTAGTTTCACCGCAAAGTGTTCCCAAGTGGTGATGGGATCACCACTCCACTTATCCGACCTGAGACACCATCGTAACAAAAGATACATTGAGATGGCGCTCACCCTCATGGCATTCGTCATTAACCTTAGTTGCTCTCCTTACTCCAAAGGAAGTTGTCCACTTCCTTGGCCACCCAAGAGCCTTTGAACTCCTTTAGTTTCGAGATATCCACCTGATGACTGGTGAGCTCTCTTGGGGCACATAAGGATGACTACTGCAAGGTGCACTCTCTTGGATGGAGTACTCTACAAAAGAGGATATTAATCTCCATTCAAGGTATATAATGAAAAAATAGTTAAATTTTCACTTTAGCTGGATTCATTTTTGCTCCATAAGGATGACAAATAGAGATTCTATATGTTTTCTATTTCCCTATTTATAGGATAGGGGTTAACATTGGCTTGTAATCAAAGGATGAACCTATTTATGCGTTTATCTTGCTAACTAGGCGGAGAGCTTCCATTGAGAGCCACAGAATTCAACATTTTGTGTGTCCTCAAGTGGAGCTTGTGAAAAGTGGTACCTGAACAGGCTTTGAGTGCACGCAGTTGGATGCCATCTCATTTAACATCCCTGAGGACAAAAGACATTAGAACTCCTCCGAAGCTCCCCTCCAAAAGAGAGATGTTACACATGATCCAGGGTATCCATCTTCCCTTCGTAGGATGTGCTCCGCCACTCCGGCAGCCACCCAAGGAGTTATGAACGTCACGAGCACTCCTTTGTGGCTAATCACATTGCATGTTCCACTTCAAATTCAAGCCATGACCTTTTGAGTTCCCACTTAAATGATGTAAATTTTTTTCCCACATCCTCTATTCTTGAGACCTCTGTTATACTGGGATCTACTTGCGCATTGAAGTCTTAGTGGGTTTATTGGTTATACCCACTTTCTTTCAGCTTAACAGCCTTATTCGTGCATGATTGGCATACTCTCTTGGGCCATGAATTCATCACACTTAGGGCTGTGAATAAATAATTAACTAGAGAAAATTATATTCATAAAAAAATACAGAAAATTATATATTATCTGCATAAAATTGGAAGATGCAAGTTTCTCAGAATTCACCTGCTTTGATAAGGAGGGGATTGGTACCTCTAAACTTTGGGTATTCAACCTTGAATTTGAACTCACCATACACGTGGAACCTTGAACGAAGTAGAATACACACCTTGTAGGAAGATTCCATGGTTAAAAAAAAATTAGGCTTGAAGACTAACAAAGTACCAATTGATTGAGATTCTAAATACAAAAATCACCTTCTTGTCAAAGAGGATAAGGTTTTCAATACATGAGGGCTCATCATGCAGAGCTGCACTTGAACGTCATTTGCCACATATGGTTCCCAGCTTGTTCCACAACACTTGTATATCTCAACAGAATAGAAGGTCATGAATGACACATCGAGCTTATGCAATGAACTTACCAAGCCATTCTTGGTCCTGTAAACTGTCGAAACCATATCTTAAACTTGTCCAGAAAGTTAAGAGAGTAATGCCCGAATGAACGCTGCAGAATGATCTTAAATTTGTAGACAGGGATGTCTCACCTTGAGATGACCCTTCTCATGGAACACCCAATTGTTTATTTCAGTCACGAAACGCTCATTACCTGAATTTTCGTGCCTGGTGGTACAGATGAAAAGGATGTTCATAAGATGAAATGAAACTCTTTTCCAGCCATTAAAAAGCCAAAGTCTAAACAAAAGCAGATGAAAAGGATGTTCATAAGATGAAATGAAACACTTTTCCAACAATTAAAAAGTCGAAGTCTAAACAAAAGAATTAGGACGGTCTCTTCATAAATTGATATAGTCATCCTAAATGATCAGTAACATCACATGCTGCAAAACATAAAATTGCTTATTACTGCTCCATTTTTTTTCCATATAATGTTTCTAATGGCAATTTCACTGTTACTTCTATATTTATGTACCTGATAGACCAAACTGAAAATCCTTTTATCTCCCAAACTATAAATAAATTGATAGGTCAAAGGCTCTGATTATGCAGTTATAAATTTTAACTGCATTTTCCTGCATGAAATAAACAAGAATATCTCAAAAAAGCATGCTGTACAGCAAGTTCACACGGGTTTTCTCAAAGACAGACATGTCGTTTTCCCAATACATATGTTATCGAAAACATATGTGGCCAATTCACCAACTAAAGACTAGGATATGTAGTCCTCTAACAACATTGTTATAAAAAAAATGTGGCAATCGTGAGATTTGCATGTGCAAAATAAGTCAAACGTTTATCTTGTTGGATGGTAACATTCAAGGGAAACTCAAACATCTACAATTTGGATTTGAGAAATAGTATTTGTAAGAGAAGCATCATAGACGAATTTCATGCCTTTTGCACTCTTGATCTGAATAATCTGCTAGGACAACTGTATATTTAGTAATGGAAAAGCAAAAGAACAGAAACTTATATGAAGTATAGATATCGCATACCCATTTCTAATGCACTCTATGAGCCTGAAATAGCAACAAACAAGTCCTAAAATAGTGTCATACTGAAGAGCATGTTGTTTTACCACTCAGACAGGTAACATATAGTAGAAGAATTAGAGAGTTAACATTGAAACATGTATATGCAGACATAAACATGTAGATAGAGAATTAAAGTAAACTCCAATGCGCGCATGTGCAAAAAACTGTTTTCTATTATAACAGTGACGCAAGGACATTTATAAACATAATATAGACTAAAGTGGAGCAATGTCAGACGATTCTTTTATACTTTAATCTTGTAATATCATGCATCTAAAGTTTGAATAATCAATTACAAGAATATCAAGCAGGTATACTAGAGGAGAAACCTTGACCTTTTTTAGGTTTGTTTTTGCATAAGTGAAATATTGACATTTAAAACTTTGCAACTGAAGAAAGCCTAAAAAAGAGAGAAGGAACGTGTCAAAGGAAAATAGTCAATATGACAACTAATTACCTGCATAACTGAAACTAAAGATATAGCTGATCCAGACAACGCTGGAAGGTTTGACATTTTGGCATTTGGGTTCACAGAATTAGTAGCAGGAGTTACTGGGAGAACCTTGAACACCTACAAAAGATGCATAACCTCAATATGAAAGACAGGTTGCGCTCAAAGTCCAAAAATAACTTTCCTTCCACTAACATTCAACATTTTAGTTAAAAAGCAGACATGACAGTAATCAATGATGGTCATATAGTAAAAAAAGTTGAGTGACCTCACCGACCTAATAGCAGGATCTACTGAATGTTCAATTCCCTAAAGACACAGTGGAGCCTGACAAAAGTGTTATGCCACAGAAGAACTTGTTATATATGAGACACTGACCGCTAAGTGCATCTATAAGACAAGTTCAGCAGGGTAATAGACCAAACAGAGCAGGGTTTCTCCAACACATGATACACAAGTTTTGAATACAGTAAGCTGATTGCTGCAAATATCTATTTTATGTTTCAACACACCATGAGCACGTGGAAAGCATGTGATCCAACAATTATAAAGAGAGACTCTAAGGAAGAGCTACATTACCCTACAGTATAGATAAAAAAAAATAGAAGCTGGTCCTTGACTCTATTTTAGAGATTCTCAAATCACATCAGATTTGTTGAGGAATGTATCTAACATCCGAAAGTTAATAAAAACAATTCTAGAATATAAGGAATTAGGTATCACAACTTATCAAGGATATGAGCCCAACCGCCAACCGCTTATAGGCCCAGTGAAAAGTTAATAAAACAAATTAGAATTTAGTACAACCACCTATCAACTTAGTTTTGGTTTCAACCTTTTATAGGCCATATGGAAATTTTTGCAGACTTAATAAAATCGTCACTGGCAGTCATGCATGATCTCTTTCATTTTCTTTGTTTTTTATTTTTTTGCTGGATCAGTCTCCATTTTCTGGAACTGCATAATTGATATGATCAATGACCATGGCCTCAGGATCCTACTGCAAATACAGGTAC
>JAOYND010061149.1:0-11339 GCA_025802135.1 Lagerstroemia fauriei | reverse complement strand
AACAAAGAGTACTAGAAACCAGTGAAAAACAACCTCAGCAAAAGCGGAACAATGACAGTGCTTTAGCCAGTTGCTCTCCTCCGTACTGGACATCGCCAGAACTCAATTCACAAATGTCTAAAGTTACTGCTGATGTATGTGGAGACTACGCTGGGGATCGGGATCGGGATCATGATTATGCTACAAGCCCGAAGCCAACGAAAAGCACCTACTAGCTGGCTCGTTTCGCACGAATCCATCTGGTTTTTTTGGCTTTTAAATGAATCACTGATCTATCCCCCAACAAAAGAAGTATTAAATTTTTTAACTACTCACAAAAAGTGTCGAGCCCGTTTCCATTTAAAAGTCTAAGCTAATAGGTGGTAATATCAAATTCTCTTATAAACTTAAGTTTCTTCTTCAATTTAGTCAATGTGAGATTCAACTCCCAACACTTCAAAGGTCCACCCTCAACAACTGACCTCGAGTAGGGTATTTTTCTTTCGTACTCGGGCGAGGGAGAACAATTGACCACGAGCCGGGTATTTTTATTTTGGTCTCGGGTTCTTGATGGGCCACGAGTTCTACATACAGGCCTAGTGTGGTGTGAGCCCACGCAGTTGGCTCTGATACCACGTGAAATTTCCACCTGGCCCACAGGAGGATAAGCTCATATCCAACTAAAAGCTCAAGCTAATAGATGGTGATACTCAATTCTCTTATAAACTCAAGTTTTTTCTTCAATCTAGTCGATGTGGGATTCAACTCTCAATAAGAAAAACAGGGTTTTGCTGGAATTATATAGGATGAACGAAGGAAGAAAGGCCTATGTAAGTGCTCACTTAATTAAACTTCCAAAGGTGTATTTTTTTTTAATTATGCATCTAGTATTCGAGCTCATCTGAAATAATTACAGTAGAATTCCTATATGTTTATCATTTTTTGTAATTGAGTCTTATAACTTTGAAAATGGCTAATTCAGTCCTATAAGATCAGTTCTGTTAATCTTTAAATCCTAACTGTTACTGTTTTGCTGACGTGAACTTCACGCCGTCAACAGTTCCATTAATAGAATAGTGACAAATTAGACTAAAAATGTAACAAAATTAATCTTATAGGACTGAATTAGTCATGTTCAAAATTATAGGACTCAATTGTCAAAAATGATAAACATATAGGACTTCCAATATCATTTTCCCTTAAATTAATACTAATATATGGAAATGTTTGGAGCGCAATGCCTTTTCAATTCTCGAAACTATCCGTTAACGCATAAAATAGAATCGTTAATATTCACAAACATCAAGAAAAAAATAGGACGTGATTGTAAATTCACCAATATTTAACTATCAAATTTTCCTATGATATCACTCTCTCTTATCTCACTAAGGTTTTTTTCCAACTATCTCTTCACTAGATTTATTGTACATAAAATTTATTACTTAATTTCATATTTAAATTACTAAAAAGTTAATTATAATTTAAACTTTATTTAATCATTTGCGTACTCATTTTTTCATCAATTTTATTAAATAACAAAAAAATATTTGCCTAGCACGGGCTTACATGTAATATTATATATACTAAAATATAATTTATGCTTAAAATTTTTTTTATGTGACACTATTATTTCATTTAATGCGTATTATAAAATCACGTAGATATCCTATGGAGCTTTTATGCTGACACGTAGCTACCATAACTTCGCTTCCCGCTGTAGGGTAGATCCATTAAAGAGAATAGGACCCCACACGATTTGACGGAGTCAAGCATCCATTGATTGAGTTATCTTGATTTGCATAATTGCCTCTTGCATATGATTCGACCTCTCCATCTTAACAACGATCGATTACTGTGTCTGTTTTGGAATGGTGCAGTACGATCCAGTGAGGCGGTTGGCTCCATGAAAATGATGATTGCCGAACGTTTAAGTGGGCACTGGGCAGGGATTCATTTCCTTTTTTCCAAAGCAAGATAAAGGTTGCCAAGAAAATGTCCAAACAGCCCTCGTTCGACATACGCACATGTTGCTAAGGTACATAAACATTTAATTACTAGTACATAGCTATATAGATAGATATAGGTAATAAATAAAATACTGTACGGAGCAAGAAGGCTTGGAGCAATTGAATGAAAAAGTAAGATGTCTAAAAGTTAAGAGAATCTAGAGAGAGAACCTCCCAAATCCTATAGCTTTCTCATGCGCCATGGCTGACCGAAACTCATCTACGGGTAAACTCTCCAACGAGGAGTAAGACGACATCCGAAGAAGTGCCAAGCGTCTCAAAGAAGGAACGAAGGCCTGCCGATAGCTAATATGGGATCTGCACCCATGGGTATCTTACATAGACAAGGTTGTGGGAAGAATCCCTGGAGCTTTCGAAGAGGCTTTCCAAATAGATGATGAGTACATTGATGATACTGATGATGATGTTGCTTCGGATGATTACGAGCAACATACCCCGAGAGTTTTACTGTCAAGGGAGGAAAAACTCACGATCAAAGCTCCCTCAAGAGCTTCCTTGATAATCAAACTATGAGGAAAGCCTATGGAGTACAATTCCTTCTGCAAAACTGCAGATGATATAGAACCCATTGGGAGCCATCAATCTAGTAGACATAGGAAGGGGTTTCATCACAGCCTCATTCCAGAATCCCGAAAACAAAGCAAGAGTCCGGAGAGATGGACCCTGGTTCATAAACCAAAGATCTCTGAGTATAAGGAGATGGGAACCAAAATTTGACCCAAACAAAGCATCAATGTCAGCTGTTGCTGTATGGGTTAGACCGCCTCGCCTCCCTATAGAGTTCTACAATCCCATCATCATTAAAAAGGCTGCCAGCCGAATTGGGCCTCTACTTTGAATGGACAATCTAACGGCAACGGGAGAGAGAGCGAACTTTGCTAGGCTCTGCATGCAGGTTAATTTCGAGAAGCCCTTACCTAGTCACTTGAAAATAGGAAACTTGAAACAACTAATCCAATATGAAGGGATATCTGCACACTGCTTTGAGTGCGGGCTAATAGGCCACAGGAAAGAAGAATGCGGTGCACTCCATAGAGATATGAACAAGGAATCAGAGAACAACAATGAGGGAACAACTGCTACAACACAAAAGCCCACCAGAGAGATGAAGAAGGATGATGGCCTTGGATGCTGGTCAGTAACCAAAAAAAGAAATTTTCAATGACGGGGCTGATGATGAATAGGGAACAATTGCCGCCAGGGAGGCAGGAAGGAAGGAGAAGAGATTATGTCATGAGACGTCATGGCAATGGGATAAATCAAAAAAGTACATACGTCAGAATGAATATGGGCAACAAGAAAATGTGAGAAATAGAGGGGGTCGGGGAGTAGACCATCAGAAATAAACAGATAGATATTCCGCGGAAATACCAGACCCAATGCAAGAAGAAAGCCCAAACCCACAAACAGGTACAGTTTCTCTTGAGGTTCTGCAAAGCCTTAGACACAACAATGCTAATACAAGAACAGGTTGAACCTGACTGCGAAAGAAACCCTAAAGGAGACAACCAGAGGAGAGACTCTAAGACGACCAGAGAGAAGAAGAAAGAAATCAACTTCCCGGAGATCACGGATGTAAGAGACGATAGAAGAATAGCTTCAACTAGCAAGAGTGCAAGGCATATTGATGATGGAGCTTTGTGGTAGAAAGGGAAAGGACCAACCTAATCAAGATCTCGATGGGGTTGGTAACCTGGGAACCAAGCATGCAATCAACGGGATGAGCACCGGAGGGATCGAGCCCCTAGTTCGTGATACTACCAGTGATACTCCCAGGGCACGCAGCAAGTCGCCTAGGGAGAAGACTAGGGTTCGTAGTACTGGTCACGACACCTATAAGCCTCCTAGACAGGAGGTCCCCGCAGAACCTATAGAGAGTGGAACTAGCTGTGCACTGGTCGGGGGGGGGGGGGTGAGGATACAAATAGAAACTGCTAATTACTCCAGGAAGCACAAGCTAGGAGTTCTACCAAGACGTGATAGTCCCGGAGAACATCAGATGGAATGGGCTCAAATGGGAGTTCAAATCTTCACACAACCCTGGCGGCTGCTAGGGAGGGTCGGAATCGAGTACAAGATCCAGATGGAGGCACTTAATGGAGAGTGGACCACCGAAACCCCCATGAACCAGATGATGAGGTCAGACACTCTGTGGATAATATCACGGAACCGGCTGATTACTGATTTGTGATTTTGGCATGGAACTACAGAGGATTGAACATGTACAACAGACTCAATGTCCTGGCTAATACAGTACATGTGCACAACCCAGATGTAATCGTCCTGGCTGAGACAAGAATGAAAAGAGAACTGGTCAATGAAGTCATGATGAGGCTGAATTTTGATAGCTTTGAGATAGTAGAACTAGTTGGCCTAAGTGGAGGTATCCTACTGCTCTAGAATGAGGCTCACCTCTTCGTCGCACCAATGGGCAGAACCTAGCAGGAAGTTCACGCGATGATCCAGGTACGCAACTATCCTAAGGAACGGCTCCTATCAGCTATATATGCTAGCCCTAGATATAATGAAAGACTTGTGCTATGGGAGAGCATGGAACTGATTGCATCAACCTGCCATATGCCATGGCTGGTAGCGGGTGACTTTAATGAAATCCTCATCCAAGAGGAGAAGAGAGAGCTTGTCCAAATCCTTAAGATTTACTGACATGATAAACAACTGCTCCCTAATGGACCTGGGTCTCACTGGACCAAGATTCACCTGGTCCAACCTCAGGGATTTTGGAGATCACATACAAGAAAAACTAGGCAGAGCTCTAGCCAACCAGTCTTGGTGTAGCCTTTTTCCCAGGGCATTAGTTAGACACCTGCCCAGAAACCAGTCTGATCATGCACCACTCGTAATCTCATGCAATCCTAAAAAGGAGACCTTCCAGGAGAGACCCTTTAGGTGTGAATTCATGTGGTTTGATCACCCTCAATTCCCAAAGATAGTGGGACAATCTTGGAAAAACACAAGCAATGAACTACGTAGGGCATCAAACAGATTTCAGCAGAATGTAAAGATGTGGAATAAAGAAGTGTTTGGGGACATAAAGAAAAATAAGAAAAGAATTCTTGCTAGACTAAAGGGAATCCAGAAGAGGCTAGCCCTTGGCCCATCCCAATTCCTGATTGACTTAGACAAAAAAAAATTAAGGGAGGAGTACAGCTAGTGGCTGGAAGGCGAGAAGACCTATGGAGCCAAAAATCCAGAACGTATTGGTTATTACAAGGGGAGAGAAACACATGCTACTTTCACACATCCACTCTGATCCACAGAAAGAGGAACAAAATAAGTGCTCTTAAAAATGAACAATATCAGTGGATCTTTGATAATGAGCATTTGAAGACCAATGAATATTTCAAGAACTTATATTGCTCCTCGGAATGACACTAGCTTGGAAGGGTAATATCATTCCAGAACAATTAGTCTCTGTAACACAGCTTACAAAGTCATCACAAAAATCCTAGTCAATAGGATTAGACCGTTCTTGGATGGAATGATCTTACCCTTCCAAGCCAATGTCATTCTGAAAAGGAGGGCCTTAGAGAATGTTATAATTCTCAGGGAGGAACTCACCAGGATGAAACAAAAGAAAGGGAAGGTTTGCCAATTTGTTCTTAAACTAGATTTAGAAAAGGCCTATGACAGGCTTGAATGGGGTTTCATCAAAAACATCTTGGACTGGTTTGAGTTTCCACAAGAATGTGTTAGGGTCCTAATGAAATGCATCTCATCCCCTAGAATTAATGTTCTATTCAATGGGGGAAGCTCGAACCAATTGAAATGTCTAGAGGGATAAGACAGGGAGACCCAATTTCCCCTACATCTTCATCCTATGCATGGAATTCCTCTCCCATATGATTGACCAGCAAGTCAAACAAGGAATTTGGAAGACACTTAGACTGAGAAGGTATTCATTAGGCCTATCACACTTACTATTTGCGGATGACATCATCCTCATGGGGGAGGCTAACCATTCAACCATAGAAGCCATCCACAATGTCATCACCTCATTCTGTTCCATATCAGAACAAAAAATAAACAATGACAAGTCGAGAATCATATTCTCTAATAATACATCAATGGAATGGCGAAGAATAGTGTCAGGTAGATTAAATATCAAGGAGACAAATGACTTGGGAAAAACTCCTAGGCTTCCCTATGGACTTGATGAACGCTAGGAGCCACACCTTTAATTTCCTGGTAGATAAGTCAAAGCAAAGCTGGAGGTCTGGCAAGCAAAATTTTTATCAGTGGTCGGGAGACTGGTGTTAACAAATTTAGTCCTATCCTCCATTCCCACTCACATAATGCAGTGCACTCTCATCCCCTAGAAGATCTGTAAAAGCCTGGACAAGCTGAACAGAAACTTCATCTGGGGCTCCAAACCAGATAGAAGGAAAATGCACCTAGTGAAATGGGAAAAGGTAACTAGGCCAAAAAAAAGGGAGGCTTGGGTATTAGAACAGCAGAGGGACACAACCTAGCCCTCTTAGGAAGCTTAGTCTGGAGAGCAACAAAGGAAGAAAAACCATGGTTTAAGCTACTAAGAGGAGGAGAGGACAGATCCCAGAAAAGAACCCCCAAGAGCACCTTGAATAACCAGGCCCTAGAGATGGGACACAAGGTCATTGAATTGGGAGCCGGAATACCGTTAGGTAATGGGAGGAACACCTACCTATGGTAAGAAAACTAGACAAGGAGAGGCTCACTAAGAAGCCTAATTGAGGGCCCTCTACAGCAAGGAGAAATGCACTTGAAGGTCTCAGACATCCTAACCCCAAATGAGGAATGAGACTTCAGTCGTTTCTCTCTTGAAATACCAAGGGAATTAGTCAGAGACCTGACTGGACTACCTAGAAGCTCTACATATGATGAGGAGGATGACCTAATATGGATTTCATCACCAAATGGGGTCTTCTCCACAAAATCAGCATATGAACTGATCTCTAACTTGAGGGTCCTGCTCCTGAATCGAACTAGGATTGGATATGGAAACTGAAAATCCACCCCATAATTAAGCCCTTCGTATGCCTTTGTGCACACTTAAGCATTTCATCTTTTGACTTTCTATGGAGAAAGGGATGCAAGATCTCCCCTACGTGCATAACTTGCACAGACCAGCATGAGGACATTGAACACACCCTTAGAAATTGTCCAACCTCTAGAGATTTCTGGGCCAACCTGGGAATCCCAAAATCAAAGAGAGCCACATTCTCCCTACCCATTCAAGAATGGCTCTTGGTGAACTGCCAAGTATACGAAGAACATCAGTCAGGAACTCCATGGAACAACCTATTCCCAGTGGCTCTATGGAACCTATGGAAACAAAGGAATAACTCCTTATTCCAAAGGAGACCTCCTAACCAAACCTAGCCAGAAGGTGCATCAACTCGGCAAGGGAATTCCATATACTTCAAAGGGAGTCTTCCAACCCCCGCACAGATAATTTATTAGTGCGATGGTTCCCACCAGATAGCTAGGCCAAATGGACAGCCTCACTGCTGAAGCATGGGCCCTAAGGGATGGGTTACTCCTTGCTAGGGCCAAAGGAATCAACAAAATTATCATTGAGCTTGGACTCTAAAGTCCTAATAGACCTAATCTGGGGCTCGTCCCCAATGAACCTCAAACTAAAACCTCTAATTTTGGAATGTAGGAGACTAGCCCGGGAGTTCTAGGAGGTGCGAGTGAGGCACATCTTCAAGGAAGCCAACAGAGCAGCGGATTGGCGAAGGAGGTGAGGAGCAGTGAGGATCCGGCTATGGGATGTCGCTTTTTGTATGAACCCTCACGGGGGGATTAAACATATTCTAGTATAAGACTGTCAAGGTGTATATGCCCATAGGGCAGTAAGGCGAGAGCCCACTAGGGTTCAAACCTAAGCTTGTAGGACCTTTTCTTTTAAGCAAGCTGAATGAAATATATTTGATTCCTATAAAAAAAAAGAATGAAAAAGTTAAAATATGGAATAGTATCCTAGATCTATTGATTCAATAAACCTTGTCATGTCTGCCAACTTTATCGAACTCTTTATGGTTGAAACAAGTCTAGGATACTATTTTCATGGTATCTTGTGATTCAATAAACCTTGTGATGTTCATGTTAGTATACACGGATGACATCAATCTTTAGATTCCCTTGTCCAGAAATTTTCTACGAAGAATTTTGGCCGTCTTCATTATTTTCACGGTATCTAGATGAATTATAGCTCTAATTAATTACTCTTACCCAAATCTATATATCCGTCTTAGTTGCCCTACTGTTAGGATTTAGGATCGAGTAGGCAACGAAGGTAGAGTAGAAGAGAGAAGAACTTGCGCACAAAATGTTCGTGATTCTAGACAGTAGTGGAGTGTCGTCCGTACATCCATACTCAAAAGGAGGCTCGTCGGTATCTTCATTATTGAGCAACAATGGAACGAGTACAAGAAGGGGTAATACAATAGGTACACGACCCAATTCTCAAAGGCATACAGCCTAACAAAAAAGAGGACCAAAACCCCTGAGCACAAGACTCTCAATGCCCATTGGGCGTACCAAGCACCCAACACTGAAACTGTGCATGAAGTTCAACATGTCAGTCAGTTTATAGATCGAACTTTTACGGCACATTGGGCCGCAGTCAAATGCACTTACAATATTAATTTGAAGTGTATGATAACTTATTTTTGTGATTAAGAAAAATATATTATTTACCTTTACACAATTTCTTAGATGTAGACTAGGCTATACGCGAGCTGTAAGTGGATTTGATGCCTTTCTTGATTCTAATTTGATTTCTATGAGTTCAAAGAAGAAACGTATCATGGGAAGATTGAGTACGGATCTGAATATTATTGCTGGAGCTAAGCATTCATTTACATTGCTCACCAATTCTTTGATGCGAAATTATTTGCCCATCTATTTACCATAGAAAATATATTGAGATTGATTTTTATTTTATTCGAGAGCGAGTCACTGAGAAGCAACTATTTATTCACTTTATGAGCATTTATCATAAGGTTCTTGATGTCCCCCACCAAGGGTATCTCTATGTCGCACCTCTCTTTACTTTCGTTTAAAACTCAATTTTTAGGACCCTGCATTATACATGTGGAGTAACAAATAGAATCGAAATCGCGACAGAATAGATAGATCTTGTGATCTAAATTTGTGACTGCGGTATATTCAATATTTTTTTAAGAATATTTTATAACCATATTTATGAATAGTCGATTTTATAGACAGCACGAAACTGTAGATTACGCCAAAATTAAGTACTACATAGGGAAAAGTCTCCTCATGTTGGTGTCGTACCATCTTGGAGCCTTAAAAGTCCATGTCTTTTTCTTTCTTTTTTTTCATGTCCTAGCCTTCGAAGTCTTTGGTGCTAATAACGTCTAGCTGAGAGAAACTGTTCCTTATAATGGATAAATCACATGACAGTGTTTACATAATTTTATAAATTAATAAAATTTAATTATTTTTATATTTATTTTTTATTTTCATGGTTATGCAAAAAATCTCAAAATAAGTAAATTATATTTGTTCGTAAGCACTATCATTTGATATATCTATTACAAACACATTGTCTAAGATTTGGGATGTAAAATGCAATCTTGGAAAGGTCAGTCACAGCCAATTTTCATCTTCTTTCTATGTGATTCCTAATCTTAGAATATAATATTGGAAGACAACAAAGAACAGCAAACACACTGTCTACGATTTCGATTTTTTGCACTCCACGGATCGTGAAAAACATTAATGTTGCCAGATCTTACTGACAGTGGTGATCGTGGAGACTTGAACGATACGTTTTTTTTTTATATATATCTTCGATTTCTCAATATAAATTGATTGTACATAATTATTAAAAAAAAACTTGTTTGTAATAAATGCTAGCTAATTATGCGTTGACAAAGTCACAAGATGGTGTGATTAGTTAGTGTTATTTATCATTAAATTTGTACTTATAATTTTCCATATTAATTTTTCATTTTTTTTGGTAAATTAAAGTGGGATAGCAGTCGTGGCGACTCAGCCACTCCCGCTACGTAATGTTTAAGTTTTCGTATTTAACCGCGAATACGTCTGACAGACTGATCAATTTGTACTAATACTGGTGTCCGTCAGCGTAGCACCACCAAAGGTCTATTATAGATTAAGGAGCTGGTGTCCATCTAGGTGCAAGCTCAAGAGCCTTGTCTGATAATATTGCTCAGAGCAAGACACGAATCTGTAATCTCGACCTTACTAAACTGCATGTGGTCAACTTAGGACAGTATATTGTTTCATTAGAAATAGTAAAATCTAAGAAACATAATGTAAAAGAAGAAGAAGTAAATGTGGTAATTCTGAACCTTGAAAATCCATATTTGAGAAAGCATTGGCTTTTAGTGGATTGATATGTGTGCGAACTTAATTTAATCATGACCCATTAAACTTTTGAGTGTCGTGTTACTATACATTATAACACGACTTTGTATCGTAAATTTTTACATTTCCCATTTGTAATTTGTTTTCATCTGAGATAATGCAGTATATTATCGCTAACAATTTCCTCATCAAAATTTCGATTACGAAGAAAAAAAAATACCAAGTTGGAAGAATACGAAAATACAAACAATACTGAAGTTACAATGCCACTAAAACTAGCTCGTCCCCTCACGATTGTACTGATGATGCGTGGATGTAAGTCTCTCAGAATACAATGATGCATGGAGCTGAAAGTAGCATTGAATTTTGACCTCTCTGGACGATTCAAACTGATAGCCAAAAACCACCGAAAACAATGCATGTTTTTAAATTGAACTTACTCCTAGGATCGATGATTTTTAGACACGTTTTTAAATTGAAATTCTACGCTCAGATTCCATGCAATTAGAAAGATTGAAAGAAAAAAAAAGAAAAAAAGAAAGAAACGAGTCAAGTCATATATAGGTAGCACAAAATCACAAGCAAGCATTATTGAGCAAGTTGTGGATGGCTTTCCATCGAGGCAAAGAAATCAATCACTACCTTGAAATTGTTGGTTTACTTTTCCAAACCATATTTATGCATTATTGTGGGAATCAATCAATTGATTACAGATTAATTCAAAAAACATTCTTTAAACTTTTTCAAAAACTCCCATGCGCCCTAACTAATCTAAATCCGGGTCGGGTCGAATCAGTCTATTGAGAGGGTGAAACTCTCTCTCAACACATGAGTTATCTCCATTTATAAGACCCGAACTGCAAAGAGCTTGTTTAATGAAAAAAAATATCGAATCATCTCAGCCAACTCACGTTGGTGAATGTTAAATGGTCTCGCCCTTTTACTTCGTTTTTACAGTTAAAGGATTTTGTA
>JAOYND010061045.1:0-11339 GCA_025802135.1 Lagerstroemia fauriei | reverse complement strand
ATACTTTTTTGAATGAGCCCCCAGTAGGGTTGGGGAACATCCTAGTCGAGGACCATATTGGAGTCTATTATCCTAGATTCACGGGACTTAGTACCTCGATGACATCTGTACAGTTCCTTTGGTGAGTTAATACATAGTCCTATCTCCTTATTATTACTGAAAAAATAAAGGAGATTGATTGCAAGGTTACAAAGGAAGGAAAGATGGCAACATCTGAAACCTCTTGGGAGCATTTTTAAAGCAAGGACTCAGGTCATCGATCCTAAAATCGTAACCTTGATCAGCAAGGTGATATAATAAATAATTATTGGTCAAATTTACATATTGCATTGCAGGTTGGACTCAAATAAGAATATCTCGAGTGTCATACTACGAATTCTATTCATGGACATATTTCTAGAATTTCAATTTTGTCTTTTACGTTGATTTATTTTAAGTCTAAATCCATATTTAGATTATAGTAATTGTTTTGTGAATGCCTCCATATCGATTATTGACAATGCGGTCTCGGATTTAAGGCCATCAATGTGAACGGGAAATCGAGAGTCCGAGACCTAACGTTCCCATGAATATTAAAGGACTGATCTTTCGCACTCACGATAATTTTTTGCCTACACTCCATGCATGCTAGCTGACAGAGGGAACTTGTTTATTTGCTTTTGACAGAATATACAAGCAATTATTGATGTTCTCTAGATTCGACTAACATTTGTTGTCACGATATGAGTTACAAGATTCACAAGATGCAGCATGATCGGGCTTTCACTGTGTCTTTTATAAGGTTTTACCACATTCAATGCCTAGCTTTCACAAGATGCATCTGCTGCCACGGTATGAGTTACCAGATTCAATGCCCGGTATGTCTTTTATAAGATTTCTAATAGGTAAATTTAATCTTGATAAGGGCTCATTTTATATTATTATCTATACATGTATTAATATTCAAATGATATTATAGAGCCAATATATAAATATATAAACATATGCATCCTTAAAAATGTTCGGTATAGTTCTTCTTTATGGTAGTTTTCTATTTATTATATTTGATCCATTTTTTTATCATGGTATGCATTAATAATTTCCTGCTGAAAGGAGTTATAGTTCAATTTTAGGAAATGATAGATCCCGATGCAGTAAATAACCTTAATGAAGAAACTATGTTATAACATAGCTTTATAAAAAACTTGATGGGTAATTGCACTCGAAATTCATTGAGCAAGTGCAGTTTCTCCACACGTGTAGTATTAGGGTGAGTATATGGACAAAGATATGCATTTATATCTGTACGAATGCATCCATTTTCGTGCATTTATGAATTTCATATTAGTTCATCTCTTTCAAAATGCAATTTCGGATCTTGATTATATTAAATTATTGATATAGAATAAATTACATCTCCAAACATAAGATTATTGAGATAGCAATGTGGTTTTTTATCAATGGTCTACCAACTGAACCTTAATGTATCAAATGCTATTTTTAAATATTTTTCTTGATACATTAAAATTAAATATATGTATGTATTCTAAAAGTTGAAGCTGTAGTTCGATTAATACATAACAAGTGAAACTCTCAGTTAGATAATATAATATGCAAAAAGGGAAACATTGAATGGTTGTTAAATACGGCATAGTTCAAAAAAGTAGAACTTAGCATCTTCCTCACATATTTGAATACGTGATCATAGGAAGAATAGTAGTCACTGGGACGAAAGCCACCATAAAAAGATATATTGCATCGACGGCTTTCTTTATAGAAGATCGGGTGGCTATTATCGAAATTTTATTGGAAAACACTTTGTCTTAACAATACTACATATATGATCCAAAGACAAGGCTCACAAATATAGACTTCGCTTTGCACAAAGTGCATTGATTTGTAGTTGTATGATACCGAGGGAAGTGACATAACTTACAATATTTTAGGTTAGGAGATTGCAGTACGAAAGGAGTACTTATCAGTTATGATCGACTTTCTTACTACATACCAACCTAACTGTTCATCTCCTTTGGAAGTTGCTTGCCAAAGTCCGCTTGGAGAGTTTATCCCTACTTGATAAACCATTGTGACAATCATGGCAATTAATATTATCAGGTCATTACTCATTTTATCAATCTTATCTCATTGTTTCTTTATTCGTTCCTATTGCACCTTTCCCTAGAGAGGATCCTTGACCCTAGGAGGATGTTCTTCTACTACTTTGGTTTCATTTCTTGCTTGTGGAGTCATGTTTATCCCATATTAGGACGTTTATTTTCTGCACAATATATTCCCTAATATTGTGTTATACATAAAATCATAATAAAATTGAACTTTCAATAAATGAATAACATGCATTGGGAATACATTTTGAAATGATAAATTTCTTGATATGGATATGGACAAGACTCCATAGGTGAGTAACAATACCAAACTAGTAGGGGAATGTCCTCTAATGATTGAGAATCCTATCTATGGAATGCTCTAGCAAGAACAAGATAAACAAAAGAATAAGAAGATTGGATTGATAAAATAAGCAATAACTTGGTGATACTGGCTACCTTGAATACCACAATATTTATCAAGTAGGGGCAAACCCTTCAAGTAGAATTTGGCAAGAGACTTCTAAAGGAGATGGATAATTAGACAGGCATGTAGCAGGAACATCGATCTTGGTCTATAAGTATTCCTCATTAAACTACAATTTTCTAATCTTCAATATCATAAGTTACTTCACTTTCGTCTACATCATATTATTACAAATCATTGGATTACTTGCAACACAAAGTTTATATGCATGAGTATTGTCAATGATCACATGTGTTGCCATTACAACAACGCATTTTCCTCTAAAATTTTAATAACAGCCCCTTGTCATATGAAAAAGAACTTCGATGATGTAATATATCTATTCACGGTGTTTTCAATCCCAGTGAAGGTTTGTGCTTCGTAAGATCCACGTGGTCAGACTCGTGAAGAAGATGCTAAACTCATAGGCATTGAATTATGCTCATGTTTGACAATCATTCAACATTTTTTTTTTCAGTTTCACTTGTATGTAATAATCAAACCAAAGTTTCAATGCTAGAATATATAGATATATTTAATTTTTTATGCATCAAGCAAAAAGTTTTTAAAAATTAATATTTAATATATTAAGGCCCTATTCATGGTCTTTTGACACAATCCAAGATGTCATCTTACTTAATATTACATTTAGAGTTGGAAGTCATCCTATATCAATGAATTTGTACCAATCAAGACCCAAAATTGCAATCATAATGGTTCAATTGGCATGAAATTCATGTATGGATGAAGAAAATATGCGCCTACACAGATGAATGTAGGTATATCTTTAGATATATGTATACTCATGCTATTACTATTCATGTGGAGGATATGTACTTGATCGAATGAATTCTGAGTACAATTACCTCTAAAGTTGTTTTGCAAAGTTATAATATAATTTCATGTTCATTTAGTTATTTATTACGTGGGGATCATCATTTTTTTGAAATTGAAACATAATACTTTCAGCAGGAAGTGAATTCATTCCAAATAACACCGTGGAAACTAATGTATCAAATATAATAATAAGAAAATTTACTTTTAGAATAATTAGATTGTATATTTTTTTATCTTGAATAGAGCAAAACTACACTTTTATTCCATAACGATGAATGTTGTGTCAACATAAAATTTGTATTTTCTAAGCCAATTCTTACACATTTTATTAGAACTCAACAAAGTTTGTTCTTTCAGTAAAAAAATATTACGAATTGGAAAGATGAGAGGCTTGTTGAGGTAACAATGTGTAACAACTTGCATTTGGTGTATTATCCATATGAACCTATTGTCAACCCAACAATTATTGTGTAAATGAGTTGCTATACAGCTTGCATTTGGTGCATTCCTCCCACAAACATGCTATCAACCCCGCAATAGTGCCACCACATCGAAGGCATTCTTGGAGATAGTTTCACTAGTACTGCAGGTATAGAGATCTTAATAAAATGAGGCAAGTTTAGAAACACTACGGTACCAATTTAGGGCGTGTCGTCTGACTTGCGAGCCTTTCGAAAGTAATAGAACCCCCGAATCCAAACTCTGGTTTGAGACTGATTATTGAAAATCTATGTGGTTAGTGTCATGCTCCGTTAGGTGAATAATAGGTTTCTAATTGACCTTAGGTCTAGTTCCTTAAACGATTAGTGGTGACTACTTTTACATATTCATTGATGACCATGACATTGCGAGACAGCCTGCAGAGATGACTCTATTTTGGGGTGCGACATTAATTATAGATAAAATTCTGTCAAAATTTACATTTGCTAGAAAAAGCCTGTGAAAATCTTACCGACGAACTTTAGGCCAAAAATTTATCCATAAAAATACTAACAAACTTTAGGCAAATAGATTGTCGATAAATATACATGCCATCTTTGAACAAATATTTTATCGATAGACAATCAATGAAATAATTTACTGGCCATATTTATTTGTCGGTAATATGCCCTTACTACCAATAAAATTTTAGCAAATAATTTGACAATAAAATAATAATTACTGACCAAATATATTTGTTGAAAGTTTATCCTTATTACTAATAACAATTTTGTCAGTATTTTATTGATAATTTATTTAAAAATTATCAACTACTTTTTGAAACAAAATGTCATCAGTAATAATTATGTCAAAAATGCAAACATGCAACTTTCAGGCAAATACAATGGCCGATAAATAAGGCTGCCTTCTAATTATATATTTATTATAAAAGTATCATGGTGAATAATGATATTTAAAATAGATAAAATTGTAAATGAATTTATTAATAATATAGTCAAAATAAAAATATTACACGTTGAAGAGCTTACATACATGATAAGATGAATTATGTGAACTATGACGTGCACGTTGAGATGCACCACATGATCTGTGACTACATGAATTCTTGCGTATTATGTTAACTATCAACTATATCATTTCTTATTGTGACTGCATCAATTGTTTGGCTTGCCTTCGCTTCTTGTTGTTCAGCTTCCACTTGTTGGCGAAATTGCTCATCAAACATTAAAATGTATGTACGCCCCCAGTCGCTTGAGCCCAAGCGCTAGATGAAGCAACCACGTCATAATCATCACTATGTGATGAAAATATTAATCAAGAATCTATGTGGAGGCTGCGACATCTACATTTCAATTATAAAACTATAAAATATAATCATCGCTAAGCAGTATCTTCACAATAAAATTGTGACAATAGCGAGAAAATTAAGACTTACTTTCGGTTAAGAGAAGCAATAGATGAAAGTGATGCTATATGTTAGAGAGTGAAGAAGAAAAAGGGATGTATTGTTAGAAAATATAAATATATTTTATCATCATTATTATATTTACTCTAGTTGTGCATATTTTCCTTTAAATAGTTTATCCATTAAATATTATGCATAACTGCTCGTACACAGGCATTCCTGATTTGTCAAGTTCTTCTCTTAAGCCTTTGCCTTTTTCAATACAATAACTAATTCCCTATATATACTTATATATGGCCATTGATTACCATTTATTAGTTGATTAATTATCTATTTTGAAGACATTTATAGTAAATTATATCCATTATGATCAATAAAAAAAATTAAAATTTAGGTACAAATTTTCCTTTTGGGATGTTTATCATAATTAATT
The DNA here is from genome assembly GCA_025802135.1 of Lagerstroemia fauriei. NCBI lineage: Eukaryota > Viridiplantae > Streptophyta > Magnoliopsida > Myrtales > Lythraceae > Lagerstroemia > Lagerstroemia fauriei. The sequence goes on along the minus strand of JAOYND010061045.1, from coordinate 5,676 downwards.
AAGAATATTGATAATTTAAACACAGATTATAGATTGAAACTTGATTGATTTTTAATAACAGTGACAGACGTATTCACCTTAAATATTTCATTATAGTAGTTTTTAGGAGATAATTAGGTAAAAACTTTATCCATAATATTGTAACAGTGATATTGTGTGAAATATTATTTCATATTACAATATTCTCATAGAAAATAGGGAAGGTGAAGAAAATTTTGGAAAGAATTAAAGAAGGCATGTAAACTTATAAGAAAAAAAGGAAGAGAAATAAAAGATTTTTTTCATCTGTTATTTACTCCGTAAAACTAGAATTGTGCCTTAAAAATGTTTCAACATCATCTATGAATTGTAGCATAATAACCCTACAACCAGGATGAATACCACTATGAATTCTAGCATAATACCCCTACAACCAGGATGAATACCATTATGCATCCAAGTTCTATATGAAAGAATATCAATATAAAAATGAGAAAATAACACTAGAAGTCCTATATGTTTATTATTTTAGATAATTGAGTCCTATAAGTTTGAAAAATGACTAATTCAGTCATATAAGATCAGCTCTATCACACTTTTAGTTCAAATAATCACTGTTTTGCTGACGTGGACCATTAACGGCGTGAAGTTCACGTCAGCAAAACGGTGACGATTTGGACTAAAAGTATAACAGAGCTGATCTTATAGAACTGAATTAGTCATTTTTAAACTTATAGGACTCAATTGCCAAAAATAATAAATATATAGGACTTCTGCTGATAACATAATTCTCACATAAAAGAAAATTTGTAAATTTGTAAATAATTATATTATTATGAAATTAATTGCCATAAAAAGTTAATAATGTTGCATCAATACCTAGTATTTTCCAATTTGCATTGAATGTAATTTTTATAAGGTAAATATTCTCTTTGATTATATTAACTATTAAGAGAATAATTTTATAAATAATGTCATTTATGTTTATATATAACAAAAAATACGATATGAAAAGGTGAATTTGTATAAGATTTCTTAAATAAGTATTGAACAAATATATTTATATATTTATATTCTAAAAAGTAAAAAATATATGAATAAATACTGCCAAATCTGTGTCAAATATGACAATCAATAATTAATTCTATGTATATTAGTTCCTATAATAAAATCATGAAATTTTTCACAATTTCACACAACAATTTAACATTTTAACTATTTCAAAGATTAGCAGAATAATCAGTACTTTAGTGTATACTTGAAATTTCAAAGAAATACATGTACAACAAGTGAGTTGGTAAATACTGATAAATTACAAGTTATTATATCACCGAAAAATTGTCCAAAATCAATAAACTGCACAATATTATTGGCATTCCGTAATCAGTGCAAATATTTATCTATAGTTTTTTGGAATTTTATTGATACAATAATGCAACATTTTCCAAATGATATTGGTGATGAGAATCATCAAAAATTTAAAAATAAAATCCGCTAGATAATCAATAAGTAAAATTTTCATTGTCCATATATATATATATATATATATCAATTGTTTCCTATAATAATGTTAAAAACTTTTCACAAATTTTAGTAAAATAATTTAGTCGAAAATATCGACAATGTTCTTACTGACAAAGTTCCATCCACCAAGTCATCGGTAATTTGGTGAAGTAAAACTGAAAAATTTTGACAAAGTTCATACCAATTAATGAGTGGATAATTAGTAGCTAATATTTTTATTGATATTTTGTCAGTAATTTGTCAATATATTTATGTAATTATTTTAAGCTGGTGAAAAGGTCCTTTATTGTCGGAAAATTGAACAAAAATGCTTCGAAAAATTTATCGACAATACTTTGTCCGTAATTATTTATCGGTAAAAGTAAATTTTCTTATCGTGATAGAAAGTCACCATCTCCTTCAAGCTGCTTGTAAAAAAATATTATCACAAGTAAAATAATCAAGAGGACAACCTGAGACTACCTCCATTAATATTACACAGACTTCACACAATAAAGAGTATCATTACAGTCTATCAAATATTTCTTTTTCAGATTTTCCTATATTGTCTTTTGGAGTCAAACTCCATTAATAACACAGGTTTGCAATTTTTTTTTGATATCGATCCGGCCACCGGAGTAACAACGATTCCCGACTAGTCCACCGGACGGTGTATTGTACGGCCTGGGGCCCGTAATTAATCCTTAGATACCGTCTTCCGAGAGATTCGAACCCATTTACTGGCGTACACACAGGTTTGCAATATTGAGTCTCCTGAAAACCAACTTACCCACTATTCCATTTCATTTGAGCTTTCAATCAATTTTAATTACCATTTTCAATCTTTTTCTACCAAGTTGTTTTTGTTATTATATTCTTGAAAATGACAATTTTGTTTGACAATCTTCATATTTTAAGATTTAGTTTTTTTTTTTTACATTTCGAATGAAATTTCTATATCCTCGAGGATATGTATATGATTTTTCCATGTAGCTTGGTGTTTGAAATATAAAATATTTTAAGAAATTTAATTAAAAGTTCCTCAAGTAAATATGTCACTTCATTTTGATAATCGAATTTTCATGTCTCCTTCCATACCCAAGAAGATTCAGTAAAAAAATTATGTTCTACATCACCGCATGACATTCCATTGACTCGCCAATCTCAAGGAACCCCTAAATACATCCTTCTTATGGCATTTTAATAGGAATCAACAAGGCTCATTCTTTCATCAAAAGAATATTACGCATTGGATGGACAAGAGACTATTTGAGGGAACAATTGCCAAAATGAGCCATTCTGCAGCTCATATTTGTTCAATTCCTCACCTAGACCTGCCGTTGTTAGTAATAATTAGGGGTGTAAATGAGATGAGATGATTCGCGAACGGTTTGGGCTTGGCTCAATGAAAACTTGAATTCGGCTTGCTCAGAATGAGCTCGAGCTTGGCTCTGCTCGGGCTCGCCAATTGAACGAGCCGAGCCGAGCCGAGTAATATTCGGCTTGATAAGCTCACGGGCCTAAATGAGACTTTTATTTTATATCATAATTGTTGTTATCATTATTAATTTTTGAAAACAAAAAAAATATCAATTTAGGTATTTTACTTTGCTCAGATCCCTTTTTTCTTCTTATTTTTCACTCACTTACGAATTCCTAATTCATAATATGTTTTCCTCCTCTCTTCTTTACATTCAATAATGACAGACCCACCCTACACCCTCCTTCTCGGCTTGGCTCATTTAGGCTCGGCAATCCTTCATTTATCATAACGAACTGAGCTCAAACTTGAAATATTAGGCCCGCCCAAGCTCGAGCCTGGGCCCGAGTTCGCAAACTATTAAATGAGCCATGTTTGAACATCGTAGATTCAGGCTCGGCTCTGTTCGTTTACACCCCTAGTAATAATGATATATATGAAATTCTCATATGTTAACAAAATTACAAATAAGAATAGAAAATGAATACTGAAAACACAAAGTCGTGATCCAAAATTTAACTTCATAATTAAAATATTGAATTAAAAATGAAGATCGCTGACACACAATTGAAAACGTCGAGACATGTGAGGAGTGTTTTTGCCTATTTGTCCAATCTTGATCGTTATGAGAAAATATGGGTGTTTATCTTTCATTATATAATGATAGTTGAGCAGTAGTCAGCACCGAACTTCAAACTCTCAGGCGAACTGAATAGAACACGAACACCACAAAGGAAAGCCAGTGCACGAGAGAAAACAGAAAAAGCATTTTTATATTAGAATATATATATATATATATGTAACAAGTACACTTAACAACCTTATTTATAAAGAAGAAGGAAGATAATCGATCAAATGTACTAAACCGGGCAATTATAGTCCTGAAGTGCAATCAAGGTTGAAATGACAATAAAAGAATTTGTGAGCTCTCGATGGAAGAAGAAGATGAAATGCGCAGAAGTACAAAAAGGATGAAAGAAAATCATCCTGCTCCCTCTACTACCTCCCTGCTGAACAGAGAAGTACGAGCACAACAGAGGATCTCCTACAAAGACAAACTAACTGGGCTGATATCGGGGGCCTTTGAAGAAGCCTTCCGCATAGACGATAACTATGAGGATGATACAGACGATGATGTTCCAGAAGATGAAGATGGACTGCCTAGAGTGCTACTAACAAGATCGGAGAAACTAAAGATCAGAGCCCATGACGATCCTCCTTACTAGTCAAGCTTTTTGGAAGACCCATGGAATACAATTATTTCTCGCAACGCCTGACGAACCTATGGAAACCGACTGGTGGAATGGAATGCGTCGACATCGGAAATGGATTCTACACAGTCACTTTCCATAATATGGAAGACATGATGAGGATACTTAGAGACGGTCCATGGTTCATCAGTAACCGATTCCTCACAATTAGAAGATGGGAACCAAGATTCAACCCCGAAAGTACCAAATTCTCTGCTGTTGCAATGTGGATACGACTACCAAGGTTACCCTCAGAATTCTATGATCCTCTTGTCATCAAGCAAGCGGCAAGCAAAATTGGCCTGTCACTCCGAATTGATAATTTTACAGCGAAAGGAGCCCGAGCAAACTTCGCTAGAATCTGCGGGCAAGTTAATCTTGATGAACCACTTCCAGGAGCACTATGGATTGGAAATTGGAAGCAACAAATTCAATACGAGGGAATCCGAGCGCTTTGCTTTGCGTGCGGAAGAATCGGGCACAGAAAGGAGGACTGCCAAGAAACATGGGGTGAGAGATGCCAGTATACAGGAACAGAATAGCGAGAAGGCGAAAAGGAAGCCATGGAAACTGATCTGGCAGCTGAACCTCCAAGTGAAACGCAACAACAAGCTGAAAAGATAAACTCCTTGGGACCATGGACACTGGTCACTAATAAGAGGAATCGAAATCCGGTGAAACGAACAACGGTCACTCACCGGATAGTGTAGGCAGATGATCGGAGAAGAGATAGTACGCAGGACGTCATGAGACGTCAGCGCTCTGACACAATCAAACGCTCAAATGGCCTTTTCACAACGAGCACTTCAGGGAAAGAACCCGGGAAACCGGTAAATGAGCCAAGGTGGGCGGCAAAGAACCCAGTAACTGTGGGATCAGGATCGGGCCCAAGTTGTACTGCTACGCCTACCATCCACATGGAGTGGGACCATAGCCCAACCCTTACGGACCCACAATATCCACCACTAAATACAGAAACACCAATGGAGCATGAAGCCCAAATCACTCAAAAAAATCTCAGCCTGAAAACAATTCGTTCGGATATTTCTTACCCTAATATGGTCACAAGCTGCAGGGAGTCAGAGTGCAAGGCAGCCAAGGGTTTGCAAAACTCAGACACTGTGAGGAAAATCTGGGAACAGGAAGAGGATCAAGAGCATGGATACCCCAACTGGGAGCAGAGGAGAATCCAGAGGGTGAGAGACAGTCTAATGTCACATGTCGGCCATTGACGATAGAGCTTAACCCTCAGGGGAAACCAAAGGGAAATAATGGAAACCCCACTGAGCCTGATGGAGGAGGACCATCAGCAACACATTCAAGAGAATCAGCTTCTGTGGCTTCTAATCATTCCACTAGAAAAACCAAAAATAGGAGCAGATCGCCGAAACCCAAGGGTCGGGCTACTGGTGCTAGTAGGAGCAACAATAGATATGTTCGAGAGACCCTTCCCGCAGAATCGGT
>JAOYND010060942.1:0-11342 GCA_025802135.1 Lagerstroemia fauriei | reverse complement strand
ACCCATGCCTGCAGTTGCAAGTATCATTGTGTACAGATACATTGATGGATTAGTTAGTTTGATGAAGAATTTGGTAAACTGGAATTTGGATGCTGACGCTCCGATGAGAATTTCCTCTCATTATGGCACCCAGTCTCACTGGCATCTGACATGCCAACTTATACAGTGAATAATTAATTTCTTCTTCTTCTTCTTCTTTTTTTCTCGACTACTCCACTAGTATGCAGAACTCTAACGGTCCCGACTAATCCAGTTCTAGCCGATTGGATCCACTAAGAGATAAAACTCTACCAAGATGAAATATCTCTTTTTACAAAACTCGAACCCGAGATATTGACATCCGATGATCTCAATTAATTTACTTTGGTATATATTTAATGGGAAGAGACTTACAATATTCAGTGAGCACTGATAAACCGGTGAAGATGAGAAAGAAGCTCTGCAGTGGAAACAAGTCTTGTCCACAACAGTGTCGCAGTATGTTTGTCTTTATTTTTAAGATTTTTTTTTCGAAATCCTAATAATAAAAATAACCTTGATTAGTTTATGTTATCATGTAAGTATTACCACGTAGCGATGCCGTCACATTCAAGACTTTCTCATGTAGTGGACCCTTTTCGATTTGAAGAGGTCGTGAATTTGATTATTATCCTTGATGCTTCTTATGTTACTTTACTCTCTTATTTCTTTTATGACATTACAGGCTAGTGGATTTTTCTCGTGACAGAAAAAATAAATAAATAAGTACATATTTAATGTGCATTGAGCCGCAATTTTTAATTTTATTTTCCTTTCTTTTTCCTAGTCTTTTTGGAACAGTTAATAGAAACTGTCTTTCAATTGAATTCGACTTCGATTTCGACTTCGACTTCGACACTTGGTTTCTTTTCGATAAAGAAAAGCATAATTTATTCCCGAAAATCCCAATTAGGTAAAGATTAAACAAAGCTTATAAAAAAGAATTGAAAAAGATAGCTGAAAAAAAAACCTATAAAATGTCAAAAGTTAAAACAAACATAAGTAGAATGAAATTATTAAATTGAATTTTACCCATTAACTGTGGATAATTAACACAATCAGAAGGAAATTGGACTTACCATGACCTCATATATTCACTTAAATTAATTTTAATTTTATATTACGTAATCATTGCAGATGAGTTACAACGGCTAAAGATATCACAAGGGAGCTTAGGAAAACCCTCATCAGTAGAGAGAGACTAAACGATGGTAATTACATTACAGTAATTAATTTTTTTTTGGGTATATTCTACATATCCCTGAATTTCTTTTAGTATGTAGCATTTGATATCTAGAAGTTCAATAAGTTTTAAACAGTCCAGATTCAATTTTGGTCGATCTTAGTAAAAACAAACTCTTATATTATTAAATTTTTCCATGGCCACCGGACTCGAACCTAACACTTACTTGGAAGATGTTTCGAATCATTTCAGTTAACTGATATTTCTACCTTGAATGAAACAAAGAGATAAAAGAACTATCAAGATTTAGCTAGTCTCAAGGAATAAATCACACTTCAAATAGTTAATGGATTGAGATTTAGAATATCAGAGAATTGATGTACAACCAAGTAAAAGTTTAGACTTTTAGGTGGATCAACCTTTTATAGCAGGGCAAATGGATATTTTACAGGTAGTGCTCTATTAAATGAGAGAGTATCATGCGTAATGGATACACTACGTGGCGGTATATTATAAACTAATAAAATTCAACCATTTTAAGAATTTTTTATTGAAGTCCTAAAAGACTCTAAAAATGGTTGAATCTTATTGGTTTGCGACACCACGTCAGTACTGTCGCATGGTATACCCATTACATACAAGACTTTCTCCTACCAAACGGTGTATTAGCGGCAATAAAATAGTTAACACCACCTGGCTGGAAAATCATACGCATGATTATTAAACATATATACAAAATCATTTTCTGGTTATACGTCAATTTTCACATATATGTGTTTAGGTACGTATTCCATGATGATACAGACCAAAAGGGAGAGGAAGCCAGGAAGGAAAGTTGAGAAGTTTGTTCAAAGAGAAAAGTCCACATTAATTGTTCCATGTCATCTCTTACCTGAATGAGATTTTTTACCCCGCAAAATTAGACATCTCTTCCCACATAACATTTCATTTTCTTGGACTTGCAGCTCGTACGTTAACATCCTATATTGTTAGTCAAGAAACTTTGTCGCAGCAAATTGCTCGTTTAAAATTCGAACCTAATACCGACCGGTCGAGCTAATTACCCGACTCGCATATTCATCCATTTTTTTAGTGCTCGCATCGAGACATGCCATTGTGTGCACCAAGTTGTTATCTCCACTTGCGAGAAAAAGGGAATTAAAACTGCATAATCTACATGTGTGTGATCGTTGTCTAATCATCATATAACATAAGAGGGGCTAGATGGGCTAAAAATATGGGAGATTCCTCACAAGACGACAAGGTAGTTCCCGATGTGTCTCCACTAGTTGGTAATAAGCCATCGAGCGATTGTCCTGCCTCTGAAACACAAGAGAAAGCCGAATCAGAGGTAACTAGCCGATTTTTTCTATGTACAGATGAGACACATATATCTAGAAATTGTAGAAGGAAGAGGAGATAAAAAAAGGTACGTGAAATCCCACGGGAGAGATCGAACCCAAGGCCTCAATGTCATAAAACGATAGTAGTACCAACTATGTTAAACTCTCTTTCTCAGGAGGTTGCCGGATTTTGCTGTTAGTAAGTGTGAAAGAATTAATAACACTAAGAAGTGGAATGTAAGATTTTTATAGAGTATCGCAAGTTGAATGTTGACCTCTATTTATAAGAGAATGAGAAAAATAATCGAGGGACGCTGGCTAATGAGAATACGTCACGTGAAAGCGACCACAATAAGAAATATTTTCCTCGAAGACAATTACTTAGAGACATAAAGACTGTTTTACCATGCTATTATTTTATTTCTTATCAGTATCCATAAATTATCGTGTCTGTGTGTATCATGTTCTAGCATTAGCCTAACGCTGATTTTCTTACTTATTTGCCCTTGTTTGTGGTGAGATTCCATACATGTAAGTTGTCTTCATGCACAAAGCTGCTCATGGGAGTGGCAACACAAATATCTTACTTATAAATCATGTAGCACGAGAGATCCTTGAATAATCCTACATCACCGTGTAATTTAAGAAAACACTAATTAAATTGTAACAAATGATCGATATGCCTTAATTATCCAAACAGTTGTTATAATTATTATTAATTAGGGTAATTCAATCTATGTGTTTTCACTACATCACGGTGAGGTGGAACCATTTAAAATTTTCTTCCATGAAACACGTGTCCTTTTGTCCAAATACCCTTTCTTGAAAATCAAATATAGTTGGTGGTTTTTGAAAAGGGTTAAAATCGACTTTTACCGTTTCGCATGCCTCGAAGTCATTTCCCTTTGGCACACAGCAACATCAACAAAACCAATTCAAACACTCCAAATCTCTTTCTCCCCTCAGAATATTAAACTGATATGGCTTTTTCTACCTTCACGGTTAATGTCTTCTCAGCTTAAAACCCATCTTAGTTCTTATTCGGGTCAGTCCAGACGGTCAATATTCCATCAGGTTTTATATGTTCATAGAATTACATACTCGGCTTGATATCGACTTCGAATTCGAGACTCTAGAAAGGGGAGTAACATTCGGGCGGAGTGCATCTTGTTAGTCTTCTTGTGACTCTCGTTTTTTATTTTTGGTGTACAAAATATACGCATAAATTTAGAAGAAAATAGAAGGAATAGAGGATAAAAAACATGAGGAGTCCCAACGATGAGAACTGAACACTGCGCAGTTTGGTCCCATAGACCCACGACTCCGGCAGTTGACCTTCGTCGTCTTCTTCATTGTGTCTCCGTTAATGTGTCACTGTGGTACTGTAATATGTTTGCACCACGCAGTATTCCCGGGCCAGCCAAAGCGCACCTCGAGACTAATCTGCGGTCGGGTTGGTATCCCTGAAAAAGTTCCCGTCGACCCTCCCAACCTGTGATTCGATCCTGGGATCACCTATTTGGAGGTTTAGTGAGGGAACCACTAGGCTAATCCCAAGTTGATGGTGGTACTGTAATATGATTTGATATTGAGTGTGCATTACTGAATCACTGTAAATATGTGATAATCAATTAGAACTAATTTAAGTTGAAATTATCCATTTTTTCAATAATATTCGCAGCCCCACCACTAGCACAACAACAACCGTAGCAGCAGCCGCAATAATAATAATAATATAATAAAATCGGACAATCGAAAAGCTTAAATTTTTTTAGCTAAATGCGTAGACAGGTGAGTTCATACAGTTGGTATTGCTCATATTCTGTGACTTACAGTTATCCCCTCTTCTTTCTACCCATTTTAGGCACACGTGCCTCTTCTATATATCAGAAAAAAGTGTATAAATCATCAACTTTCTACAGTGTAGCACCTCTAAGTACCGAATCAAGAGATACGAAGATTGCCTCGATCGTGCCGTTTTAGCTAGATGAAGCTCTCGTGCACGTAAGTAGTGTTCAAATGTTCTTCGGTGTGTCCCAGAGGACAGGGGAACTTAGAGGAGCAATTCTTCCGTGTAAATATATTATCATGTGATGATACTTAAATAGTGTTATCAATAAATAAAATTCAGTAATATTTTTAATTTTTATAAGATTCTAAAAATAGAAAAAAAAATTCTAGAATAACTGAATTTTATTAGTTGGTAACACCACGTAAGTACTGTAACGCGACGATATCTTTATATTCAAGAGTTTCTCGAACTAATTAAGAAGGAAGTCCTATGAAAATAACCATTGACAAATTATGAATAACATCGGCACGTAACTGGTAGTTTCCAACAGCAAACAAATTCTTTGTTTAGTTAAATGAGGTCATCTTAAATAAAAGAGATTTAATAGTTAAAAATCAAGTGGTTTCATGACTCGCTTCTTATTAGCAGTATTTATCATATTCGTATAAGGGACAAAAATCGCAACCGTGACTTTCCCTTTAATAAAGTCTAGATTTCGAATCCAATGAATGAAGAGAGTCCATTATTTAAAAAGTTTTATCCGATACTGAATTGAACTCTTCAACCTAAATTAATCAGAATCCATTGAAATTCCGTGCATCGAAAATCCATAATCACATCTCATCAATTAAAAATCTTAGATAAAGGAAACGCGGGCTTAATTATTAACCAAATAATTGCGATAAATTTGTAATTCGGATTCAACCCTGGATGTATCACCACAAAATTTGCATTAATCTAGAATGGAAGATAGACATGATAGACAAACATCAACGGTCCCCATCAAACAAGCAACCTTCTGGCACGAAAGATACCGTCATCTCAAGAGCTGGAGAACGTACATATGTCAGGTTGCGATATTACCATGTGACAGTACTTATGTGATAATATTAACTACTGAAATTTAGTTATTTTTGCATTTTTTTATAAAATTTAAATAACAAAAATAATAACACTAAGAATACTTAAATTTTATTTGTTGATGATATTACACAAGTACTATAGGGTGATAATACCGTTTTATAAAATACTTATGAAAACAATCTAATTAAACAATAATAAATTCACCCACAACCAATCCAAAGACTATCTTAAAGTGAAATTATGCTTTGACGTGTTGTCCGACACATAGACTAATACTAAAATTGAAGTAACCCATAAGATTCTCATTGATGGGGACACATGAGTTTCCTTATCATCCTCTCTGATTAATGGCCTGCAGAATGAATCAGCCAACCGTAATTTATCCCTAATCTAGTAATACTATGTCCTAAACTGGGACAAATACACCAAAGTGGATTGGTTGAGGTAGTAGGGCGTTTCTTCCCCTTAAGTAAGATATCGGGTTTGAGTCTTGTAAATGGAGAGAATTCACCTTGAGAGAGCTTTACCCCTTAGTAGACTCTCTCGGCTCAAACTGAATTAGTCAGGATCCGTTGAACTTCTGAATACCAGTGGTTCAGACTGAAAAAATTGGGACAAGCACTAAATTCCTTCTCCATTTACGCTTTGCCTTAACATTGATGTTTTTCTTAACACTACCACATGGATTGGTTAAAGTGATTCTTTGTACGTAAAATTTTCATCGAGTCTCCAAGAGTATCGGCCTTGTATCTATCTAACAGCCTTTTAGGTGGTGGTGCGGGTTTCATTCCATTGATTGTCCAATGTGAAATTTATTGCTCAACGTTCGTCCTCACGTAATAATATGGCTTACACTTACCACGTACCCTTAAATACCGATCATCAACAACTGACCTCGAGCCAAACATTTTTCATCCGTGCTCGAGTAAGGGACACATGAGCACGAGACATGCTTTTTCTTCTACCATCGGGTTATATAACTGACCACGAGCCGGTATTTTTCTTTCAGTCTTGGGCTGGTAAGGTCTGTGCCCACATGAGAACTGGCTTTTATACTATGTAAAATATCCACATGAGCCTAAAAGAGGCTGAGCCCGTTTCCAGGTTTTAGGTTGTGGCACCCCAGCTCTCTTATATTTCAAGTTTCAAACCATTGATTGTCAGATTTAACATTTATCTATTAAAGGTCTTGGATTTGAATTTTGTAAATCGAGAAAACTCAATAATGAGAGAGATTTACTTAATGGACTAAATCCACTCGAATCTACATCAATCGTGGCACATCTGATTTCTAAATATCAAGTTGTGCACTTCAGGAAAATATTTTTGCATACATTATTTTGGAGAAAATCTTTGGTGATTCCTACAACATCATATGACTTAAAAAGTTACTAATAAAAGTGTTAAAATCGATTAAGCATATGTAACTTGTCACAATTTAAGTCAATACGATCAATTTCATGGATTTTTCCTCACCACATAATCGTATTGCAAGATCATTTAATTTAGTGATTGGAACTGCCATTAAAAACTTATTGGCAGATTAATGGATCACTTTGGAACAGAGATATACATCACACATTTTGGATCAAGTAAGTACTAAGTTTCTAGCAAGTCGCCACCACATCCATTTGTTAGGGTTTGATGATCTTTCCACGACACCCGCTAAAGGATGGTTAGTGCAAGACGCTGAACAATAAAGTTTCACTTCGAAAAAATACCGGAACTAGACGATCACCTTCCCTTTTTGCTAAATGATAATTTTAAAATTTTCTATCGGAATAGATTGGATAATACCAACTTAAGAATCTGAATTATTAGGCGGTGATGTTCAATTCTGTTATAAACTAAGTTCCAATTTATTATTTGTTCGATGTGAGATTAGTTTTTCAAGACCTACCCTCAAGTGGCAATGTGACTTACATGTGGCACGTGCACTCAATAACTAACCTCAAGACAAACATTTTTCTTCCATACTCAGGTAGGGAACAACTGACCAGGTAGCGAATTATTTCTCTTCCATTCTCTGACAAACAATTAATATGAGTCGGACCTTTTTATTTCATATATGATTCACTTACCGCGAGTTCCACAGTTGTGTTCAACAACCAACCACAAGCCGAGCCTTTTTCTTTCAGTCACAAGCTTATGGACCATGAGTTCTACATTAGGGTTTGGCGAGTTGTGAGTCAACACAGTAAGCTACTCTTATAACAAGTAAATTTGTTTACTGGGCCTATAAATGAATGGTTGGGGCCACATCTACCTAAAATCTTAAATTATTAGGTGGTGATACTCATTTATCTTATAAATCATGTCTCAATCTATTACTTATCGGACGTGAGATTCACATCTTAGCAATAATATTTTTTAGTCTAATGAGCAAGGGTAAAAATTAAAAAGATAGAGTCTATCGTCATTAAAATATCTTCCTAATTATCACCCTTAAGTGCTCAGCCCTTAGTGAGACCGCTCACACATGTGTTTTGTACATGAACTGATATAGATCTATGAGTTTGTGGGGGTATTCATAGGTCTGGAAAGAATACTCAATATATAAAAAATCTACCTAATTGCCTAAGTCTATGAGCCAAATCATTGATTGACCTATTAGCCCAAATACTTTTTTTCAATGATAAAAGAGGTACATAAACCTAGTACAATGGTAAGAAATAAAAGACACAACTCCCATGGTAAAAATTGAATTTAAAATCTATAGATCGTGAATCGGAGTCTTGTATCACTGCATTTGGACCACCAACTCATCATCCCAAGTACATTAGCATTCAACAAAAGAACCGAGTCTTTTTATAGTACAGAGCACTGAAGCCCGAATATCCGACATCCCTCCTTTAATTCTCAATCGCTTGCACCAACGGGGGTCTAAATGGTCACTCTAGATGTAGAATCCTAACGGTGCATTTGGTTCACTGAACTAGTTATTCCTTAGAGTATCTATTCTGCGGAAATAACTATTCTAATGTTTGGTTGACATATTAAAAATTCCTATTCCAGATGCACCCAGAATAGAGAAGGAAATGATATTCTCCCCATCCCAAAATGAATAGTTGTTATTTATAACGAATAGAAATAAAATTAAAAAAAATTGGCGTTAACTATTTTTTAAATTTTCAACTTTTTCCCCTCCCTTTTAAAAAATTCAATTTTAGAGTATTAATATTTTAGGTTGTTTTAATCTTTTATCATTGTTGCATTTTATATTCCTCCTTCAATTCCCTTCAACCAAATAAACTCATTTCTTTCAAAACTTAATTTCTATTCTTTATATTTTTTTCTCTTTTCTACTCTACTCCCTATACTTTTTCCAGCCAACCAAACAAGCCCTACAGGTTTGTATACTGTAGTTTGCGTTGGTTGCAGGTGGTGTATTCTCTATACGCCTCGTCAACTTGTTTATATATGGAATTCCCTTGGATTTGTATTATTACAACCTGCATATAAAACTTTTGTTCTTAGCTCTCATAGCATTCTTAAAGTTATCGAAATATTTTTCCTAGCCAAATCGCTGTGAAATTCAATGGAGTTCTGGTAAATTCAACCTGTTTATGCCCAAAAGGGTTTGGTAAAAACTCGTTCCAAAGTCTTCGAGGTGATTCCCTCCGAACTAGCAAAGATGCAATCTCTAAAGAGACATGCATCTTTGCCGGAGTTGATCTGATAAAGAGCACATGGGTTGCCCTCATTCGTAAACTAGGAGAGGTATTCAAAAACTCTTTTCCAACAGTGAATTTTGGATAAGCCAAGCATTTTTTATCCCACGATTCTTTCCAAACATGATCGTTTGAGTTTAGAAATGACCTTTCCGATCCAGGAAGTAAAAACTCTTCACAGTCTGCTTTATTGATCTTTCTAGAATCCAAATGACCTTGTCTGCTAGCCACTTATTTGTAAGTTGAATGGATAGAATGTTATCAACATCATTTTTTTTATACCGCTAGCAACTGGGTTTCGCCCGACCAATCTCACGGTCCCGTACGCATGCCTGCAAGCACACAGCAAATGCTAAGCCAAGAGGTACAGACTGGCCCCAAATAGATTTGAATCTTAGATGTCACGACTAGATTTTTTACCACCAGATCAACTAACTTATAGTAGTTAAATGTTATCAATACTTGTACTGAGTATCAAACAGACTCTCCCTATCCCTACTATTTGCTTATCTTATTTTATATCAATGTGACACTTCAACTACCTCCACAGTTGAAAACCTGACGATTCCTATCATTTTGTATCTGATGACACTTAACGCACGTAAAACTCAATAGAAGAAAATGCGACAAATTCAAGGGAACGAAATAAGATAATATAAAAAATACATAAAATTAAATTAAATATATATAATATTTCACGTGTTTTCTGAAATTCAGAGAGGACAATCGCCCCATCTCTTGTGTGGCGCCATATAGAAATTAATGATCCATATGATTTTTCCTTTTTTACCTCTGGTTCCAATATAATTGTTTTCTCTTAATTATATATAAGGGATAACTTTTTGAGTCTCGAGCCGTTCCTAAAGCTTAATATAGGAAATAAAGACATGGACAATAAGAAGGATAGAGGAAGCTGATTACTGATAATTGAAAGTAAAACCTTGTAATTTTAGTCTATTAATTGAGAGCAAGTGTCGTTGTACAGAATTTCATTTTTCGCATACACCATTTTTTTAAAATTAGAACACTTCTTGGACTTTTATTTTGTGCCCCTGTCGTGAGTTCTTCTCAAAAATTATTTTACTATTTTTCTGATGAATCAAAAATTATTTGTTTATTAGTGATTTCCTAAAATAGACCTTATTATCTCAATAGAAAAACATTATGATTCCAAACCGAGCAATTTAGAAGACATACACAAGTTAAGGAGAAATTTTTAAGTGATTCTAACTCGTCACGTGATAAAAGAAAACACCAATTAAAATGTGAAAACGAGTAAATTAGTGTTAATCACCCGAGTATTTGTCATAGTTAACACTGATCAAAATAATTTGATTCGTTCTTACTCACCACGTTATCGTGAGGTATGATCATCTAAGATTTTTTCCAATTTAAGGAAAGCCAATTGAAATTAATCTGTGTGAACACATTGTACCCGCAGATGATGTCAAACTTAAATCTGCTTTGACAATTATGTTCTAACAAATTCTTGTAGAAATAGAAGCGTAACCTAATTTTGTTTGACAATTACATAGTCCGGTACACGAGGAAGATGACCTGTTGTGATACTACAACTTGCCTGGTCAAACCCAAGAAGTTGTAAGTTCGATAATCACTTCTGAACCGCTAAAATTCAAATATGCTCTTCTCAAAGACACATTCAATTCTCAACATTTTGTGCTTTTGATATTTTCGACCTAAATCTTTATTTTTTTTCATTCATATTGTCAACTTTTCATGTTCTTATCACTTTTATCCTACTGTTACTTTTTCTATTTAAAAATAATTTTTGATAAAAAAAATTTAAAAGTTAAAAGAAAATGAAAAAGAAACCAATAAAGAAAAATGGGGTGGAACATCGCTGGCGGCGGTATACCCTCCAAAATCGGGACTCGTTCTTGGTAGAGAATTGACCAGTGGCCACCACTCTGATGAAATCGTGACCCATTCTGGATGAGAAGGGGGTCTAATTTTAGAGATCACACTTATCAGTAGCCACCACTTTCTTAATCATAGATACATCCACTGTGCTCCTTCCCTCCCGTTTGTTTTTTTTTTCTTTAATTTTCATAAAATATGTATATTCAAAAATTAATTTTTGGATAGAAAAAATAATTGTAGGACTAAAGTGACAAAAATGTGAAAGGTCAAAGACATGAATGACAAAAAAAATTGAAGGTTTGGTATTTCTTATGTATCAGTTTCCATTAATCAATATTGTCCTCACCATATAAAATCTACATGTGGTTTTG
>JAOYND010060837.1:0-21379 GCA_025802135.1 Lagerstroemia fauriei | reverse complement strand
ATTCTCATGCTGTAATTTGGTGAACAATTTTTGTAAGCTTTATTATTAATGGAATATACAATTACCAAAAAAAAAAAGAAATCTATATTTATTTAGATATTTATATACTAAATTCAATTGTAACGTAGGAGACATTTTGGCCAATCCTACACGGGGAAGAGGAAAGGAGGCTACTGATGTGGAGAACTAAGGTAACTGAAAAAAGTTTATTGTTGTTGTATGCCTTCTGAGTTTGTCTGTGCCTATTGTGGTCCATTTTTCCTGCTATTTTTTCAGTTGTGTGGGTTGTCTTTATCTGATTTTAAGTAATTAATTTAGCTTTATTTTTCTGTCGTTTTCGTCCCATTCCCCGTTGAGTTTGTCTGTGCTTGCTGTGGTTAATCTTTTTTGCTTCTATTTTTCTTCAATTATTTGGGTTGTCTCTACCTAATTTTTCGTGCTCTGATTATGGCAGCACACCTAAATCACAGCTTTTTGGCCTTTAATCAGTTGCCACTTTCATTGATTTAGCGTCTTGATTATTGCTCTGATTACAATTTGTCTATACATTTGTCGAAATGAGGAAGAGGAGGCTGTCTACTGATGGCCTATCTTGAGCTCGTTGCTGGGCTCCTTCCTCGAGCGTTCCTGGGTTGGTTCTCTCGCTCGCTCTCTCTCTCTCTCGCATCTCTTATTTTCGTTCTCATTTCTTCATATTCATTTAACTCTTCATTTCGTGGTGTTATTTTGCACTAACTCGGGCCGACCGAATTGTTTAATGGACCGGGCAACAGTTTGGTTCAGTTCCCAATTAGGAATCGTGAAGTGGGTTTACTAAACTGGTTTTCAATCTGTAACGGATCGGAATTGTGAGCTGGTCTGGTTTGGTTGTCTATGCGAAACTGGTTCAAAACCGTTTCGGATCGAGGACCAATTAGGAATCGTGAACTGCTGCAACATTTGAGTTTGAACTGGAAAGAATTCTATTCGGTTTGCACATAACCATTAGGAATAGTGCACCGTTCTTACCGATCGATTAATACCTGATAGTGCCGACCAGCTTGCCCTTCATTTTCATCTTCGACGATACAGTGGTTGCTCATTTTCCTGAGAAGATAGGTAAGAGAGAGCGAGACAGTGAACCTTGAGGAAGGAGCTGTTGGGTCTGATCGAACCTGCTCGTAAATGTGAAGCGAACGTGCCTGAACCAGGGTCAGAGCATTTGAATTACTTCAAACTCCTAGATCAATGGAGAAGTGCTTTTTCTATGCCTAATACAAAGAATAGCGAGTTGCTATTAGATGTCTCGCTATTCTCTGTCCACGGAATGCAAAAATGCCCTAATCTCCACGTACCATCCTGCCATTCACGCTGTAGCTCAATTAATAGGAAAAGACATAAATACTGCTTCAAAAAGAGAGCATCAAAAAATAAATTAAAAAAAAATTGATCATTTATGTATATGTTGAGATTTAGAAGGGTGGAGGGGAGAAAACTTCGATATTTACCTTTGAATCCAAAAAGATCATCAGCAGCTGTGATCCGTTTGCATTATACCACACGCGAAGACGTCCATCTTTTTGACCCTCTCCCACCACTCGAACACCTTCTTCTCCCCTTCAACAAAAGAAATGAAATTGGCCCTGGCTTGAACTTCCACTTCTTTCCCTTCCTGTCTTCTGCAATCTGCCTCGAGCTCCCTTCGGACTAGCTGCTTGTGATACTCGTAGAAATAAAGAGTTTGGTGTAATACATTTGTCATCTACATAGAATCACGATATCTGATAGTTGATTCTCGTCAATGAGACTTTCATATTCCTTTAATTTCCCAAATTATTTTCTTGACCAATATGCTTACTTTCTAACCTAAATAAAAAAACTAATGTAAAGTTTCCTATTTGAGCAAAAGCGCCCTTGAATTTCTAATATAACCTTTAATCACAACGTCAAGGGCTCTTGGCCATTGCCTTGCTTGTCCTCTTGACAACATAATGTAATTGCTGACGTGCATACTGGCCCATAGCTTAATAGTATGCAACAGCACAAGGCATGTCCTCTTGACAACATAATGTAATTGCTGACGTGCATACTGGCCCATAGCTTAATAGTATGCAACAGCACAACAAGGACAAATTTGGAAGATTCAGCCCCTGCGGCAATCACTAATAATTGAGTGGGCAAATTAGTCAGAACACAATAATTGCGCGGCCCATCCTTTTAGGTTTTACCTAGGAACACCGTTCACGAGTCGGTCATGCCCCCACTATGTAGATCGAATTGGAGCGTGGGTTGATCCGTTCACATGAAAAATAATAATCACTGTATAAAATATAATTTAAATATGATATTTATAATAATGTAATCAAATAAATTTATTTGTACTAAGCCCTCTTTTTCTTAGTTTAAGCCAAAAACAAAGTCCTCTTTTTCTTAGATACACTTCCAACTGAGGAATTTGTGACTCTAAATAATCTAAGGATCAACATTCAGCAAATTCTAAGTGTGGCGATGAGAAGGGGCTTCTATGAATTGTAACTCGCTATAGTTAATTCTCAATTTTTTTTCACTTTTGTAAATAAGTAAAACTCATACTCCTGAAAGAAAGGATCTTGGTGGACTGATTCTATAGGACTTTGAATATCAATTGATGTACCAAAAAAAATTATCCCTAAAAAAAACAAACGCACACACTCGTTCATGTAATACCCTAAAGAACCGCCAAAAAAAGAATGTTGTGTATAATTAGTGCGAGGCCAGAACCACTTAGCCGACGTAGTTTGCACTTGTACTGATCAGCAAGACAATGGTTTTGTGATGTACTCAGGCCCCCAATTAGTCACAGATAACACCAAAAATCTGTGATCCAATGGCGCAATGAGTGATTGAACCTTGGCTAGTGTAGAAAGAGAGAGTGTGTGTGCAAATTAAAAGAATGCTGTGTATAATTAGGGCGAGGCCAGAACCACTTAGCCGACGTATTTTGCATTTATACTGATCAGCAAGACAATGGTTTTGTGATGTACTCAGGCCCCCAATTAGTCACAGGAAACACCAAAAATCTGTGATTCAATGGCGCAATGAGTGATGAACCTTGGCTAGTGTAGAGAGAGAGAGAGTGTGTGTGCAAATAATAACAGCTTTTACCGGTATGGCAGATAGAAGGAGGAGTCGTTATCAGAGAATAGAAACATCAATTTTAGAACAAGGGCATGAGATTCTAAATCATGATTGCGGCACAACAAACAGAGGATTTCGAATTTCGAAAAACACAGTCCCCCAGAATGTTTTGGGAGGGAAAAAAAACTGAAGAAGGCAATTGGACACTGACATGGATCCAGACATTACATCCTGTGAAAGGAATAGCTCGTTTAAAAATCGAAAAGAATATTGACGATAATTGTAATTGGAGTAAAATTCCAAGTTGCACGTTTAGAGGATTGTGCATTGCGTTGTCCGTTATATGGATGTCATAACACCCATTTGGCTGTAATTTTTATTATGTAAGATAATTTACTTTATTCGGTATAACTTTTTTTAATGATTATAACAGAGGTTCATGCGCCTAAAAGAAAATAAGATGAGGAGAATAATAAAGGGATGCAACATATCATACTAACAATAATTAAACCACAATCTCTCATATTTGTATGAGAGCAATACTACCGTGCCAACTTCTTTTTTCTATTCATAAGAACTTCTTAAGTACTTTATTTAAAGAGTATAATATGTTTATTTGTTAATGCAAGTACTAGGAAATTGTAAAAAGTAAATATCTTTAATAGCCTTATTTATAATTGAGCTAAACTCCCTCTGTATAGAATAGTATGAGAAAGTCCTCTCTTATAGGAGCCCACCAAGCAGATTGCCTTGGCTTCCTCCCCTAAATAACTGCATCTAATTACCTCATTCATAGTAAGTTACTTTGATGAAGATGAAGTCAGATGCATTCTTCTTAAGTTTTTATTTTGATTCCGTCTAATCTTTCATACCTGTGGTTATTTTCTAATCTTTTCTATATGAACCAATCCACTTGACATCCACAAATTGACCTTGTTAGTGCTAGTTCCCTATGTTAATTTCGCGATTTGATTCCTTATTTGCGATGATTTCCCTGTAAAAATGATATCTATGATCTTCATCAGTAGGAACTATTAAGAAATTGAAGATGATTTTACTTTAAAATCATTATAAAAAAAAAAGAATTTACTTTAAAATCTCAAAATTCCAATTAAGAGATATAATCTAAATATTGTATTTTTAATGGGAAGAAAGAACATGATGGAGAAGGCGGATAGAATTAGGAGAATTTCGCTTCAAAATTCAGGCTATAACCCAAAAAGGATCAAACTTCAACGATAATAAGTTCAAAAGTATTGTGGATTGTGGTTAAAAATGGTAGAAGCATTAGGGGTTTTCAGAAGATGGTCTTTGATAGAACAAAGCCCATAGTCCGTGGATTCAGTTGGTATAGATTTACATAGTGTAATAACAGGGAGGGTAGGAGACCAGTCAAATAGAGTGCTCCGTTAGGACCAACAGAAGTAAAGTTCCCACAAACCCAAGTCGTTCATGAAAGTCAGACTGAATCAAATCACTCGACTCTAATCATACTAAACTTCACATGGAAAGACTGTAAGTGAAGGAGGAAATTCAGATTTGAGAGGAGATGATTGTTGGAGGAGGATGTAAATAAGTTTTAGAAAATGCATGAGGGGTTTTACCATGGATAGTTTTTATGAGTTGCAAGTCAAGCTTTTCTGATGTGGTAATCAGCTGATTAGGTAGAGCATAAAGCATATCAAAACCCCAAAAAATGAATTGAAGAACTGAGAAATGGAATTGGATAATGGCCAAGACCATGGAGCGTTTTATAGAGAAAAATCCAATAAGCTAGAAATCTTAAAGGAGATTAACAAAATATGGAAACAAGAAGAAATATTCAGGCATCGACATTTAAGAATTAACTAGTTGAATTATGAGGGTAAGATTACAATATTTTTCCGTCAATCAACCATGCAGATGACAATAAGAAATAAATCTTGAGGATTAAAAATGGGGAGGGAGTTTTATTGGTTCAAGAAAGTGAAATTTGAAATAGCTTTACATAGTAAAAGATGATAGGATGAGAGTTGAGTTGGAAGCTTATATGGAGGTAAATTAAATAACTAGAGCAGTCGGAGTTAATAAAGCATCAGTATTCTCAATCAAATTGGGATATTGTTGGTCCTAGAATAATTTAAGCTATGATAAATTTCTTTGCTACTAGGTTCATGACTGAATTTGTAAATGCAGTTGATATTGTTATAATTCTAAAGGTTAAAACCTATTTTACCTAATATTCTCACTTGTTAGTGAAGTGTTTTTATCTCAAACAGACAAAGTCAAGATAGCGAGATAATGGTTAACAAGGTATCTTTTTTTGTGAAAATTTTTTATACTTTCAAGTTAGATATGCAGCAACATATAATAGAATAGATTGGATGTTTTACCTAAGAAACACTTGGAAAAATATTTAGAGACACGGCAAGCATATGGAAGACTTCTCCATGTGTCATTACAAATTTCATTGTGCAACTTGAAGTCTAAACAGCACCAAAAAGTGTGCCCGCAAGGGTCAAATCTCTGTCCCATTTTATACTGTAACCGCACATGAAATGTTGGACAACAGATTGCAGTGAAGGATCTTAAATGATTAATGCAATTGACGAAAGGAAAATCCCTTAAGGCTCAAATTTTGCAAAGGATTTTAACAATATTGACAATGGTGCTGATGAGGACAAAAACTGCAAGTTAAGGGCGCCAAGTGATCATCGTATCAGACTTCAGGCAGCAATTAAGAAGTTACCAATTCTCACTAGAACGGGAATCATGGGAGGCGCTTACCGACGAGGGTGGACAGGAGCCAGCCGCTAGGGAGGGGCTGATGCAGCGGTTGCAGTGCCATGGAGCAACCCCTTGTCGGCAGGATGGGTGGCTGGCAGGCTTGGTTTGACGGCTCCCCCCTTGGCTTCTCTTCCTCCTCAGACTCATTGCTTAGCTCAAACTTTGTCTCTGGCGACAGTAAGGGTTCTCACATTTCATTCCTTCCTCTGACCCACAAAAATTCCAAATCCATCAAAAAAATATATATGGACATCATAATTACAGGAAACTATTACTAGGCTTGGAAGAACTACTGTTGACGTTACGAACTCAAATACAATCCTCTCACTTGCAATTTATGGCAACGATCCTACGGAAAAGCACCTACACATCCCAACCATTCTTTTCGAGAAAGATGAGAGTGAGAAGCAGAAGGGCGAAGATCTCGAGGAATCAGCTCAAGAAAAGTTGCAATCTCTCTGAATATTCACGTCGTTGAAAGTTGAAACAGTTTCCCTTCCCCAATCCCCACACACACTTCTATTAGCTGTCACCTCCATTACTCGGACTAAACTGCATTGCTTAAATATAAACCCCTTCTCTCTCCTTCTCTCTCTCTAGTTTAAGAATACTAAGCCATATCAAGGAAATTAGCAGAGAAAAAACAAGTCGACATACTGACAACATCTCGAAAGGTTTTCGTCAAGAAAGATTTGCCACGTTGAAGAATTCATCGAAGCCAATCGATGGAAGTGATATCGTTACTTATAAAGTAAGGAAGTATAGAAAAATCTTTCACAAGAACTTGTATCAATCACAAACTCAGAAAAGACTCGCAAAATAACGTGGAAATTTTCCTTCGAAACAACTGAGAAAAGCAATCTTAGCAATGGGCCTACAAACCACGATCCACAGTAACCGGCGCATGACTCCTTTAGTCTAAACGTCGAAACGTGGAGTGAGCGGAACAGGTGAAGGGAGATAAAAAAGAAGCACATAATCTACCTCTATACGCATGCATTCCTTTGATTTTCTGACTAAACCGAACATATCGCAATCGATCATGGAAAACTGAAATTGAACTAATGAGATGAAGATGTACTCACCGAGAACACTGCCGATGGACGAGTACCAGCGACATGGCCACTGAGCCCTAGAGCTTCTCCAACGAACTCATCTTAGAGAGAGAGAGAGAGAGAGAGAGAGAGAGAGAGAGAGAGTGCAAGCGCGATCGGAATGGCGATTAAGCTTTGGACGGAAGTTTATATATGGTGGCGAGGAATGGGGGGCCGTTAGTTCTCAATCTGTGCCGTCGATCTTCAAATGATCGGACGGCTGAGAGCCGCCAAACTTACTTTCTCTTCATATTTAATTATATATTTCAGCATATTATTTATTTTGAAATATTTCCGAGGCAGTAGGCGATATCTGAAGACGACTGGGCGGGCCAATACCATTATTATATTTGAAAAATATATAAAATTAGTTAAAAGATTTTTTTTATCAAGAACAATGATCAATTTAATCATAATAAAAATAATCTACGCAACGTAAAACTATCGTTATTCCCACAACAAAATATTTAACTTATATAATGTCGCATTTAATAAAATAATGATTTATTAAAATGTGAGTTTACATGCCAAAACAAACAAAGGGAGCCATAAGAATTTGGCACTGAGCTTATGTGTAGCATTGCGAGTTGCATTATTTGTAATTCCGAATCAAATGAAATCCCTTTACAATCAACTATGCAATTTGCTTTACAATAGCCAATTGTAAAATTTCTTTTACCAAATAAAAAGTAGGACATCGGTAAAAATGACCCGTCTACCAGTTACATGTTACATAATGTTATGATTTTCATGTTCAAGCTCCACTATAGCTCGAGAAACCGGTGTCGATCAAGACTCAAACTCAAAAATCCCCTCTAATAAGTTTGCCTGTAATCTCGACCTCACCAAAACACATGAAAGTGAATTTTAAATCATTACATCATCGCTCTTGGTAGTTTAACCAATTGTACAAGTTAATAACAGTCTATGTAGAAACGAAGGTCTCCGAAAATAGTGCCATGACACATACAATACAACCTCGTTAAGAGATCAAGTTCAACGGGCAATTCATCATGCCACTTTCGTGTTACAAGAAACGATGGGCAATAAATGCCAAAAGGTTGCATGGAAATTTCTTCTGCAATTTTCATTATCTACTCTTTAACGGTACAACCTCCAAGTCTGCCATATGCTTTGTTTTATAAGGGATTAGAAGTCAGAATGATACAAACACACTAGGCTTGAATGTATTATCAGTGTGCAGCACAGCGGGCACTCGAGCTTCTCGTTGCACCACTTCATAATGCAATTCCTATGCACATAGAATAGTAAGAATAGTGTGTCATAAGCAAGTTATCTTGGGAAAAAACAGCTATGTAAGTTCGGCAGAACAGTTAGGTTCTGAAACCACGCGGACATTCCACAAGTTGTCTGCTGAACTAAGTGAGTCATAGATGTGATAAAGCTCACTTCAATTTATGGATTTACAGAATGTGGGAGGATTGTCTAGAAGATTCACTAGCTGGAGGCAATGCTTGCAACAACAGTGATAGTCAGTAGGAAATGTAGGCTTAGAAACTTAATCTCACAAACCAAGGAGCATTTAAAGGAAGTTCTATGCAGGATAGCCTCAGTGCACATGGGAGCGACAATTCAGCAAGATCTCTGGTCAAAACCTCATTAAGCTCTGGAAAAAAAAAACTCCATCTGCCACAAACTGAAACATGGACATGTCACAGATATCCATCGCGAGTAGAAGAATGCCATAACAGCGTACGAATGCGGACGTGTTTGGATTGAAGTTGAGCCCATCTGTCAAATTTCATCACAAAAAAGAAACAATTATTTCCGGGGAGAAAAACATCTCATTGGAAAGGGTGAAATTTCAATCACAAAAAAGGAATAATCATAATTACATATGAAAAACATTGGGCAAATTCTTCTCAGTCCAAAAATAAAAAATAAAGAAGCAAATACTACTGCCAAAGTCTGAAGAGTAGCTAGATTATTTTAGGCTAAGTAGCGAGCTCGCAGAGGTTAGTCTTTTATTACATCGGAAGCAAAAATATAATGTTACCATGATTCAGAAAAGAAAAACATAATCAGAAAACATGTCCTATCAGAAGCTCCCAACACTCACATGAATATTGATATCCATTTATATATATACCCATCATTGTTGTAATCACAGACCAATTCCTCAAAAGGATGTTAAAATTGAGACAAAATATTTTAAAAAATAGAAAAATGAGGATATATATTAGAGAAGAAATAACACAGCATAATTTTTAAGCGAGAGATTGAACGGGAAGCTCCATTTAGTCGGACTCAAGCAATTAAACTCAATGTTTTCCAAATGCTAATTGAAGTTTGAGTGAGCCTGTTGCCAAGACAACCATGTTTTCTTTCAATTTGGCAGTTGATCACAGCACGAACGTTTGCATATTTTCCTCTGTTCCTTTCACAAATCATTTTTTATCATTTTTAAACAATTGGGGTTCGTCAAACACTAGAGGCCCATTAAACAGCCAGAAATATCTAGATTTCAAAACATAAACATAAGTTACCGGAAACAGAAGATTGGTCTTTGATGAACTTCACCATGGCGTTAGCAGACGAAGAAGTGGAAGAGTGATGGAAATCCTGAAATAGTTGCATGTGGCCTATCTTTCAAGAAATCAGATTAATCACACTTGGACTTCTCTGGAAAGACCCTCCTCTTGCTCATCTCGTCGGTGGACGGCCAAGCACGTCGAAGTCAGGATGCATGTTGCCAATGTCGTTGCATATGGTCGTAAGGCAGTCCCGTATATCTCCGTCGATGTAATGTTCGAGGGAATCAATTCCCACTGCGGTGTTGTCCTTTGACTGCAGCAAGGCTCGAAGAGGTCAGGAATGCTGGCTCCGACTCTGAGTGCTGCCGTCGCGTGGAAGGGAGAGGCCTGTGGTTGCTGCTGAGGGATATAAAGACTATGTCCAAGAGACCAAGGCAGTTGAGGTAGTGGTGCTCTTGCAGAAGCTGAAGATCGGAGAAAATTGGAAAAGCATAGAGAATAGGAGAAAATAAGGAATGAGAAATAATGGAACGTGAAGCATGACAGAATAACGGTCAAGAAGAGAGGATGGCAGAACGTGAAAAGTGTTAACCAGCAGGTGAAAAAGACAATACGATCCTTGAACTTTTATCATATTTTGATTCAATATTTTGATAACCATCCTTAAATTAATAAAGATTAAGTGGGAGATATTGGAGGGCATTTTTGGATATCGGGATTCGAAAGAGAAGGGAGAAAATAGATAAGGGAAGGAAAGAATCAGGAAAGATAAATGGCATTGGTGCACTTATATATCAGGAACTGAAGGGAAATGGAGAATTTCAAGGAGGTTCTGTGAACTTGCTGATGAAACGGATCTTCCTTGACCACCGAAAAAACAGAAATGGAACTATTCTTTCTGAAACAGCAAGGGAAAGCAGGACAAGAAAAGGGGATGTGGAAGGCAGTTATGAATCGGGATGGGGAAGGGAGAATTACGTGGAGGTTTTGTGGGCACTTGTTAAGGAAATGGAACGACTGCTCCCTCCCGGCCGCTATCGATTGAAAAGTGAAACAATTAATGTTTTGCTAATTGATCATGTAGTATAAGGAATCCAAGCATGTCGATAAGACATTATTCCTCAAACCAAATGTGGTAATATTAAAAAAGGAAAGAAAGAAATTGATGGTCATAAAAGATGTGCTAGAAATTGAAATTCCATGTAGGAACTTCCTCGTGCCCGATGATCTCTGAGATGGCTTGATGGATTTTTATCCCGGCAGCGAAGAGTTTTCTCTATAATCATTGTATCACGTAATATTTTTTATATGATAATGGATTTCTTCGGCATGTTATTATCATTTGTCAGATATTTATAGTTATTTTTATATATATATATTAAATATTTATTTGTTTGTGATGTATAATATCATGTAACATACCTGATACTTGCGCGCCTTTTTCTCTTTTTAACTAGCACTTTCTTGGCATGTGAAGCCATCGATGTCAAATGTAAGAAAAATCATGCAATCATTCTGTATAGATTCATTTAGATAGCTCAATATATCTTTCTTCTTAAATGAGATGTTAAACTCAACTCTTATGAATGTAGAAAATTATGATTAGGATTGTTTAACTGAACTAATCCAACTCAAAGTTGAATAGTTGATTAGACATCGAATTCCTCTTTCATTATCATAAGTTACCATACAAGTTATCGAGTTCTACTCTCCTCTTTGTCAATATATACAACCTAATATTCAAAAATTCAATGGAATGGAGACGAATGAAAATACAGTGTGTGAGATTTGGAACATCGATATTGTATGTATAACAGGAGGAACTTATCTTCGCTATGCAGTCTACAACTAAATTGATTGAATTAAGTGTCTACATCGATATTGTCTGTGGCTGTGTCGAGGCCTACGTAAGTACACAATGAGCTGTTTATTTGCCCCAAATTGAACCGAAATCCAACAAACGAATCGACATTGGCACGTCTGATGACCCATCACCATGTATCTGGGAATGAAGTGACATGAGCTGCGTAGGCATTCACATCTGTTTGACACGACAAACAAACAAAAGGGCATTAATTGAATTTCAAGCACAGTGAATTGTCTCCGCCCCAAAAAGGAACAAATTCGTGTAATGGGACTGGGTAAATTATCGAGACTCACACTTGAAGACCTGCTTAATTGTGTTGTATATAGATGAGAAGACCTCCTTGTGGCTGAAATGCTTGCTGGTCCAGCCTATACAAGATTATAACAAAGTTAAATTAACTAATTTAACCTCCACGTACTAAATAATTACTTTGTAAATTTATGTGGGTCGGTTTGGATGAAATCAAAATGAGTGATTCCAGAGGACGTAATCTTCAAATGATCGACAGAAAATCAAACCAAGGTCTTGCCCTTGGCCTCATTGTAAGGGTTATGGCCCAAATATAGAAATTTTGACCACTTCATCATTTTCAGTGTAATTATAAACTACCCATTTTAACACGAATAATGATTACTTTCCGAGTAATATTCTGATAGAAGCACAAATGTCGTGCTAGAACTCAAATTAACTATTTTACTAAAGTAAGATACAAGATGCTGTGGTTTCTAGCATACATCAGTCATTGCAAAAAGAACAGAATCACGAAAAACTTGAAACATACCATAAACATTCTTAGTAGAGTGCCTCTAATGATCTTAGTGCATGTGGGGCCTAAACCTCATCAAATCACATGTGCGTGAGTTTTGGATTATTACTAGACTATCTCCCTTGGTGACAAGTATAACAGAGATACTTGAATGTGCATAATGTGATAAATAGAAGTTCACCACCCAAACCTTAACAGTTTCACCCATGGCATTCAATATCTTGCAAGAATCAAGAGACCAAAAGACGATTTGCCAATGGGAAACGAGCATATTACCTCCATACTCAAAGGATGAGACGTCCTATGGATTCTCACATCCCATCCTGATGATGTGACTGCCGTGCAAGTAAACCACATGAAGAAATGGGATGGCCTGAGAAAGACCGGTTTGCACTATTGGTGCTGGCAGCTGGTACGACAACCATGTCATTCGAGTTCCCATTAACCCTCCTTGGGGTGTTTGGAAACAAGATGGTCCCTCAAATGATAACATCAAATACATAACAAACACCTTAATAGTGGCATATATTTTACTGAAGGAATACTCTTGTTTCATATTTTTGAATGTAACGACCTTCACTACATCTCTGAGCACCATCTTGTTACTTATAAGTAGAATCTCTTTGTTAGGGTGCCGAGCATTGATGTGGGTATACATGGTATACATGTTAGTTGCAATTATCTCAATGTCAATGGCCTTCACAGTTTCCATTCAATTGTTAACACCTTCTCACTATGAGACAAATTTCTATGTTTTAGTGTTCTTCCTTAAAACTTGGAGCGTTTTGTCAAGGAGACAGGCCGATTCTCAACGATCACCTTGTCTTCCCAAGTGGCCTCGAGGATTCTACTGGAGGTGTTAAATTGGTGGCTGAGAATGATACCAGATGAATGATGTGCTCCTGAGGTTGTATGATAATATCCTCAACGAGGCTAACTATGACTAAGATAAGAAGGATGATTGCAATGACAAGGACTAGGCAAATGAGGACATCGAGCAACTTCATTCCTATTTGGTAGACCAGCAGTCCACGCGACAGCCGAAGCATTGTTCAATTGGTCAGAATAGACCAAAGAGGACGTCATGATTATTGCAATTGGATTTCTCTCTCTTTTTATATCTGAATCTTAGCTCAGAGAAGAATAGAGCCAATAGGTAACAATCATTAAGTCCTCTTCAGCCAATCTCAACCAATCCAACAATGTTTATCTTCCGTCATGTTGACTGCCGATTTAACAATCATAAATGGTGTTGCTCGACGCCTTCATCCGCCAAGTCCTTGCTGTCATTGCAGTCACCTTCTTATCATAGTCTTAGTTACACTGTCACCGCTAATTCCTCTATTTCTTGTAGTGTTATCCTCATTGAGGATATTATCGTATAACCTCAGGAGCACATCATTCATCTGGCATCGTTCTCAGATACCAATTTCAACATCTCTGATAGCATCCTTGAAGCCACTTGGGAAGCCAAGGTGATCGTCGAGAGCCCTAATGACAAGTTCAAGGCCTATGTAAGCAGGATTGAGAGCTGTGTATATTGCAAGGAGCTCGTGGATTGATCGGCACATGGCTTGAAAGGGCCTCCTTGAATTCAAAAAGCTCCAGGTTTTAAGGACAAATGCTAAAATATAAAATTTGTATCATATTATGGAGCTGTTAATATCTGAATAGAATCCTTTTAGTTCATTGTAATTGAGATAATTGCAACCAACATATGCATTATATATGCTCATATCATGCCCAGTAATTAGTAAAGATATTCCATTGATAAATAGAAAAATGATGTTTAGAAATATAATGAAGGTTGTCATGTTCAATATTATGAAACAACAGTATTTTTTTGACAAAATGTATGCAAGTATTGAGGTGCTTGCAACGTATTCGATATTAAATTATGATGGATCATCGTGTTTCCTGACACCATAAGAAATCATATATCCATACTTGAAATAAGGAGAAACTTAAGAAAACCTACCGAGATCATTCATTGTACGGGTGGCTCACATGATAACCTCAGTGCGCATGGGAGTGACAATTCAGCAAGCTCTCTAGTCAAAACCTCATTAAACTCTGCATAGAAAACTTCATGTGCCACAACTGAACCATGGACATGTCACAGAAAGAACAACATATCCATCGCGAGCAGAAGAATGCCATAACAGCGTACTAATGCTGACATGTTCAGATTGAAGTTAAACCCATTTGTCAAGTTTCATGACAAAAAAGAAACAATTATTTCCAAGGAAAAAAGCATCTTATTATAAAGGCTGAAAAAGTTCATTCACAAAAAAAGAATACTGCCAAAGTCTGAAGGGGAGTTTATTTTACACTAAGTCGCGAGAGCTCGCAGAAGTTGTCTTTTATTACATCCACCGGATACCATGATTTAGAAAAGAACGACATAATAAGAAAACATGACCTATCAAAAGCTCACAACACGTACATGAATATTGATATCGATTTACATATACCCATCGTTGTTATAAGCACATACCAATTTCCAATTGATTTTGAGCGGAATTGGATTGAAACCTCAAAAGGATGTTAAAATAGAGACAATTAAAAAAAAGAAAAGAAAAAATGAGGTCATATATTAGAGAAGAAATAGCATACCATAATTTTTAAGCGAGAGATTGAATAGGAAGCTCCATTTAGTCGGACTCAAGCAATTAATCCATGAATTCATGTCCATTCCTGCATATGCTTAACCCATTAAAAGATTAATTTTGAATAAACTCAATGTCTGCCAAATGCTAATTGAAGTTTTTGGTGAGCCTGTTGCCAAGGTAACCATGTTTTCTTATGATTTGGCAGTCGATCGCGGCACGAACATTTGCATCTTTTCCTCTATTCCTTCACAAGTCACTTTTAATCATTCAAAAACAATTGGGATTCGTCAATCACTAGAGGCCTATTAAACAGTCGGAAATATATATCTATATTTCAAAAAGTAAATGTAAGTTACCGGCCGAAACAGAAGATTGGTCTTTGATGAACTCTACCATGGCGTTTGCAGACGAAGAAGCAGAAGAGTGGCGGAAATCCATGTGGCGTATCTTTCAAGAAATCAGACTAATCACTGTTGGACTTCTTCGGAAAGACCCTCCTCCCGTTCATCTCGTCGGTGGACTGCCAAGCGCGTCAAAGTCAAGGTCCACGTTGCTAACGTCGTTTCATTGCATGCTGTTGTAAGGCAGACCCTTATCTCCCGTCGATGTAATGTCCGAGAGGACATCGATTTACACCGGGTGTTGTCCTTTGACTGCAGCAAGGCTCCAAGAAGCAAGAGTGTTAGTGCTGGCACCAACCCTGAGTGCTGCCGTGGCGGAGAAGGGGAGGCCTGGGGCTGCTGCTGAGGAATATAAAGACGATGTCCCGGAGACCAAGGCGGTTGAGGTGGTGGTGCTCTTGCAGAAGTTGAATATCGGAGAAAATCGGAAATGAATAGGGAATAGGAGTTCGGAGTTCGGGAGAGTGAAGAAAAGAGAAAAAGGAATGGGAAATAATGGGACGTGAAGCGTGAGAGTACGGTCAAAAAGAGAGTGGCGGAACGCGAGAAGTGCTAACGAGCAGGTGAAAAGGACAGTAAGAAATAGATAATTGAGTTACAGTTCGAATCAAATTAATTATATTATTTAATATTATACATATAGTTTAGTAGGATTTAGTTCATATTCCCACGAGTTTTAACTTGATAAATGAAAGTTATAGAGTCAATAAAAGTATAATAAATAATGTCATAGAATAATTGTTAGATCATTTTCGATATAAATATGTATGATGTATTTTAATTTTTTATAATAATATTATAGAAATTGAGGAGAGCGGAACTAGATATCTTGGAGACTCAGCTCAGTAAGGAATTGCTCGGAAGAGGTAGTGAGTATTCTTTTTCATTGTATAATAATTTATTATATGTTATATATATATAATCATCTCGTGTATATATAAAATAATAAATTTTAAAGCATGGCAGATTGCATGCTAAGCGTACACACACACACATATATATATATATATTGTAAATATAGTAAATTATATTACTTATAGTAAAAATCGATAGTAGTAACGATATTATTTTTAATTGCTATGAAATTTGCATGTCAGTATGTGCATTCCTATAAGTATTGTGCATTATTGTGTGTGATTGTAAATAACCATGGTGACCGCTAAGCCGGTGGACTAGAAATGGGCAAAAAAATGATGAAAAAAGAAAATATAAATGAAAGTGGAAAGAGATAGATTTAATTTACCGCTGATGTCCATCGAAGTAATTTACCTCTGGTTTCCAGTGATATATAAAAATAAAATAATTTAAAACTGCTCTTACTGTCGGAGGGTAACGGGCGGCCCTCGCGGGTATGAGGAACCGGGAGATTGTGAGGAAGATTGATATTGATTATTTTCCGGGGTCGTGGTATCGTCGGAGAGCGGAGTATCGATACAGCCATAACTCTATCGCAGAGGGAGTGCGACCCCATGACTATTGTTTGTATTGATTGATTCTTTGCATTGCATATATAATATTGTTGAGCATACTGATTTGATATTCTTATTGTGTTGTGAATATATATATATATATAAATTTTTTTAAGAAATTATATTATGATATTATTTTACTTTAGAAATTTGTACTCATTAAGCCTGCAGCTCACCCTCTACAATATTTTTTCAGCTAAGTTACAGGTGGACGAGCCGCTTGGAATTGATATTTTATTCCCAAGAATCGGCGTTAAGTTTCTTGTAAGTAGATATTAAGGGTATGTAAATAGAAAGTATATTTGTGGTTTTATAATAACTGTTACGACTTGAAAATTTTGGTACAGTTTTATAAGTGTTGATTCTGGAGATTTTCTGCAAGTTTTACATTTGAATTATGTTGGTGATCATCCAGGGTTTTACAGCAGATTATGTTTTCTTATTTGGATTATCATAAATTCAGGAGAAACTCTGTCGAATTTTTGGTCGTGACAAAATGATTTAAAGTTCTCAATGAAATAGTTCCTCATTTCCTCTGTTTCATTTATCCATTGAATATTTTCATTTTTGATAGCATCTTTTGAATTTTATTTTTCCTCTAATTATAGCCGATAGATAGAAAAACCTTGTGTTTGTAACACCATCTCTTAACCAGAGTTCTCAAGATTTTTATAGCCATATCATATCTTTTCTTTTTTAATAATTCTTTCAGTTGTAATTGTAGCACCATCTCTGTTTATGGCAGTTTGTAAAATGTTTTTCGTTCCAATATTTTAGTGCGTTCTTTGTGCAATTATTTGTCTTGCTAAAATGAAAAGCTCTAGATCCATAAATATTTTTACTCCACGCTTTCTTTATTGCATCTGAACACAAGGGATCTCTTGTCGATGCGGCTGAGAATCTAAATGGAAAATACTTTGCCTGTTTCTTTTCATGAGATTAAGTAGTATAGGATTATGATCAAAGTTGGATGCTGTAAGGTGATTTACCTCTACATGAGGGAACATGAATTTCCATCTTTCATTTGGGATCACGCTATCTAACATTTTTCTACATGTGAAGATATTACCACTAAAACCAAGACCAATTATACCAGTATTCAAAATGAATTGTTCCAAAAATTCCGACTACTGGCACCATAAGTATGACCCCCATATTTCTCATCAGAGGATAAGATCTCATTCAAATCACCTATCATCGCCATGTATCATCTATACTATTTACTAGACTTTTCAACTGATACCAGAAAGCAAGCTTTGCTTTCTTATATGGTGGGGCCTATATACATAAGAGCATCCATTTATATTGCAGAGAGACATGGTATATAGCCATGTGAATAATATTCTTATTTGAAAATAAAATTTTTACCTCATTACTGTCGTGCCGTAGCAAACATAGACCTCCAGACTTTCCTTCAGCTTCCACTGCATGGAAGTCCTTGAATTTGCATGCTTTTGCTACCCTTGCACATCCCTAAGAGCTTGTTTTTGTTTCTGCCAAAAATACTTGGTCGGGTTTATTTTTTTGAAGGATTTGCTTAAGGTTGCGAACTGTTGAGGCTCCTTCCAATCCTCGACAATTCCATGAGAGTAGACTCATGGTGACTGGTGAGTTTTCTTTAAAAAGGAAAAGCTTGCTAATGAGGACAACAAGACAGATAAAATATAATAAACAAATCTTACTATGAGATAATATGATCAGTAAGTAGTAATGTGAACAGGTTCTGTGAGCAGGAATCTTTCTACTTTATTACAGATGTCTTCTGATATGCTAGCTCGGTAAAACACAATGCATTAAGAGTGTGTAGTCAGAACTACAGAGAAATTCGAGTACTCTCTGACACCAGTATGGATAACAAGAAAATCAAAAGGACACTAGATAGTTATACTAGAGCTAATAGAGAATTAGATCAACAAGAGTAGGTAAGAACTGCAGATTAACGAGAACTATAATTTGACTGAGGAGATTGTCCAAATATGTATGTGGATTTACAGGAAGAGTTCAAACATGAATGTAGATTAAAGGTAGCCGCAGTCTACATAATCTCAAGGAAGACAGACTAGTTTGTCTTAATTTCTCTTAATGAAGATAAGTCTCACTAGTAGAAGATGCTTGATCAAATACCCGACTTTGAAAGGCATAATTTTCACAAAACTTATGCAAGTCAGCGTTAGGGAAAAACAGAGATTCAAGTAAAAGATATAGAAATTCAAACAGTAGCAGATATTGGGAAAAAAACCATTCAATAATAGTGTTAAGGTAGAAGATCTAATCAGCACTGAGCCTTAAAGAACCAGTCTTGATCTGGGTTTGCTTGAGTACACCGACTACGAGCGACACAATCAAAAATAGGGATTTGAGAACCCACAAGCTAATTCCAGATCGTCCCTGTCACTCCTAGTTTAAAGCTTTAAAATAAAATCCCCAACAAATTGGGATTGTCAAATCTCCACAAAAGGAAGATAGAGATAAAGCGATCTATGCAAGATCGATGGATTAGAGATAGAAGAGTAAATCCATTTCAAACATATCGCTAAAGGTAGATTATGTGAGGTTATAAAGCAACTGCTCGCAGAATTAGTCTTTTATTTACACCCATGGAAAGCGGAAATACACAGAAATATCGCTCAACTAACTCCCCGACATACTCTCTTTGGATGAGTATAACGCTTCTTGCGGATCTGAGCCGCCGTGCTCGAAGCTCTTATCTTTCAATCCTCTCCTGGGCGATTGACCCGAAGAATCAAAAGCTTTTTCATCTTTCTCCTCGCGAATGACTCGTGCTATGCGCATAAACATTGTCCAATTGAATCGAAAAAAATAAAAGTATTGTTTCGTGTGAAGTGAATGAATCGATCAAAGTAGCCCTTTCCTCTTCCTTGAGAAAAAAAAATAGTAAGGACACGTTTGGTTCAGGGTAATAGGAATAGTTATTTCACTTGTTTGGTTCACTTGTTTATTGCCCATCCGGAATACCCCAACTGGAATAAAGGAGGAATAGAGATCCCCACACAAGGAATGACTATTCCCATATGGAATAACAGCCAAATGACTAAATTGTCCCCAATGATACTTCAAATTTTTCACTTCTACCTACTGCTCGTGCCCTAGCCTCTAGTCATCCGCCACCGCCGTCGCCGTCGTTAGCCCTCCGCCACCGCCATCATCAGCCCTCCACCGCCAGCGTCCCCGAGTCTTCGCCAATCAAGTTTGAGCTGCCCCCAAACCTAGTCGAACATCCCGAACCCACTTGAGCCCACGTCTCCCCAAGCCTCCTCGAGGATATTAACTAACGGGGCTCGGTTCTCGAGCCTGGCCGAGCCATATCGTGAGGTAGCGAGCCCCGATGGCTTGAGCACAACACTCGAGGAGGCCGAACCAATTTCTCTCTCTACTGGTCCGGCCTCCCCGAGCCTCGAGCTCGAGCCATTGGGGGCTCACGACTCCACGAGATGGCTCAACCAAGCTCCAGAACCTAGCCCGTGGGTCGAATGCCCTCGAGAAGGTTCAGGGAGACGTGGGCTCGAGTGGGTTCGGAAGCAGCTCGGAGACATCGGTGGCCGCCGAGGGCTGACGATGGCAGCGGCTGGGGTTGACGACGACGGCGACAGCAACGGAAGACGAAAGCTCAGGGGATTGAAGAAGATGAATAGTGCAGATGCATTGTTCACAACGTTTAAAATTTTTTTAACTATTTACACTTTTAAGTTTTTATAAGTATAAAATAAAAATATATATGAGAGACACTTTTATCATTTTTATCTTTAAATACACTATTCCATATAACTTTATTTCCTCTAACCAAGCAACACAATTTTCATTCATCATTTTATTTATTCATTTCTATTCATTTTCTCATTCTATTCTATTCCCTCTCTATTTCATTCCTGCGAACCAAAGGTACATAAAATTCAATAGATCCATGTTAGAAACTTTATAGAAAGATACATAAATTTATTGCGTAAATATATATAAAAATAATAATGGCGTGAAACAAACTGTCCTAATGCAAAATTTATTTACACTACGAACTCATGGTATTTTTAGTAGAATAATAATAATAAGTTGTCTCATTAACCATTATACAATCACCACCATTCAAAGAAAAAATGGGAAAATTGCACCAATGGTATATTTCCTTTAGGAAATATTTTATAATGGTACATTTTCTTTTTTTTGTTACAATTTGGTACATTTCTTTTATCAATATTTCATAATGGTACATTTTCCTTTTTTGTTACAGTTTAGTACATTTTCTTTCAAAATTGTTACAGTTTGCTACAAAGAAAATTGTAGTAAACTGTAATAAATTTGAAAAGAAATGTACTAAACTGTAATAAATTTGAAAGGAAATGTACTAAACTGTAACGAAAAAAGGAAATGTACTATTATGAAACATTCCATAAAGGAAATGTACCAAATTGTAATAAAAAAAGAAAATGTACTACTATGAAACATTTCCTAAAGGAAATGTACCATATATGTAATTTTCCCAAGAAAAAATTGATAGTTTGATCTTATACTCCTTCCCTTCATCTTCATTATATTTCCCTTAGATAACATGTTATTTTAAAGATCCTTCTCATGGAAAATTGATATTGGTCGGTTGACTTACGGGTGACTTTTTTCACAAGGCACTGGAAAGTTAATTTTTTACAATTTTTTTTGGCAAATAACCTAATTGTGCCTGTAATTTGACCAAATTCTCACTTTTAGCACGAACTTTTTCGCGTGGCCTAGGAAGGCACGAACTTTAAAACGTTTGTCCCGTTTAGCACGCCGTTTGTTTTTCCGTCAAAACTAACGGCCCTAT